>JAXQGY010000021.1:0-88297 GCA_037040535.1 Talaromyces sp. P118-02
ATTAGATTAATAAGTTTATTAACTTAAGAATATATTAATAATATAATTTTATAATAGGGTAGTATTTAGAAAAATCTTTTTTTTAGATTAAATAGTTATAAATATAGATCTTCTTTTCTTTTTTATTAGTTTGATAGTGAAGCTTTTTAATAAAAATTTAGTTTTATATAATAAGTCTATTAAATTTTTTTTTTATATATAATTTAATACTTCTTAGAAATCTAAAAAATAATTTAGTTAACTTTTAAAATCTTTAAAATTAATATTTTTTAAAAATTTAAAAAATAATTTAATTAGCTATTAATACTTTATTAATCTATCTTATTATTTAAGATTAATTAGTATAAAATAACTTTATAGTTAATAAAATATTTTTATTTATAATAATAATTATAAATTTATAAAGTTCTAGTTATATATTTTTTTAATCTTAATAAAGCTTTAATGCTGTCTATATAATATATCTATCGCTAGACAAGGTTACGTGCGTTACATGTGACACTGTTTGACACACGGCGCAGCCTGCACCGGTGCCTGGCATCTCGATTGCCTGCAGAAACCAACAAATACATTATTTTTCATCCTTCTTTTTTTCTGGTCGAGTTCAACCCCTTGAAGCCTTTTCCTTTTCCCAACACGCAAAAGGCATTGAACAGTCAATATGGCAGCCATATGGCAGCCACAACTCAGTTTTCTGCTAGCTCACTCTTTTCCGTGAAGGACTGGGTAGCTGTTGGTATGTTATTCAGCTGTTATTTATGAGGATTCATCGACTAAGGTACAATATCAGTCACGGGAGGCGGTACTGGTATCGGATTGAGTATGTGAAGCACTGTGAATTGCTTAATACCACTATATTGACTGTCACTTTTTTCAGTGGCTGCACAGGCCCTTGCTGGAAACGGCGCCAAAGTTTACATCGCTAGTCGACGAAAGGACTTGTTGGAAAAAACGGCCAATATCCACGGGGCGAACCTTCCAAGTGGTGGTCAAATAATCCCCATTGAACTGGACGTCACTTCGAAAGAGAGCATCACGGGGGCTGTCGAGGAGATCAAGAAACGCGAAAATTATTTAAATGTCTAACATGTTTCCAAAAACTTCTAGGAAGTATTTCAGCTGACAGTATATCCACCTAGGCTTATCAACTGTGCCGGTATTGGCACCGGAAGAGCCCAGGCAAAGGCAGCGGATGGTGCGCAGATATACGGGCAGGCAATGTTTGATGAGAGCATTGAAGATGGCTGGAGTGCTGGTAAAACTTTTTTTTCTTTTCCCTACCTGGGTATGTCGATTATTCATTGACCATCTATAGCCTTCATGTCCAATTGTACTTCGGTTTATTTCGTTACGTCGGCCTTTTTGCCTCTTCTTTCCAAGGCAACCACCAGTCCCTCAGGAGTCCCCGGAAACGTCGTTAATATTGCATCTATTAGCGGAATTACAAAGTGGTACGTGGATTATCCGGCACTGTTCATCTCGTGGAGCTAACCCCCTGATAGGTCTCAGAACGGTCAATATTCCTACAATGTAAGCCATATATTCGAGTTAAGGAAAGCGGAACTGATTTTTTGAAATAGAAAGTGTAGCAAAGCAGCAGTCAACCATCTCACGCGAATGATGGCCTGCGAATTGTCTCATGAGAACACCAGTATTCGCGTCAACGCCATTGCTCCTGGTAGGTCATCGTCCGCATAAGGCAGTCCGATTTATTGAAAAGCTAACTTTTCTGTGTCAGGTTACTTTCCTTCTGAGTTGACCACAAACTATTTGGATCCCGATAACACCAGTACCTGGGACCAGCCTGCCTTCGAGAAAGAGATGAAACGTGTAGGTGCCAAGGCCCATAGACCAGGCACCCCGGAAGAAATGGCTAAAGTGAGTTATTGCCCATTAATCATTTTTAATGTTGTTTTCTGCTAACATTTTATGTATTACAGGCAATCCTCTCGCTCGCAACTAATGAATATGTATGGGGCACCATTTTTGTTGTGGACGGGGGGCTGCTTCTTCGACACCCATCTTCTATGTGAACGACTAGGGGATACTTGGATATATAATTATACGTAGAGAAATTAGACTTTTATTTTTATCCTGGGTATCCATGTGCTTTCGCCACCATCGGTATATCGATGGAGACAATGTAAAGAACGAGTTGCCCGTCTTGAATGCAATATATTGAAATTGACAAATACCTGTGACCCACTTTCCCGCCCTTTCCCCCGCAAATTTGATTCCTTCTAGACGTACGTGGTAACGTACTGGACTTGCTGGCGGTCTGTTAACGTTCCGCCGGGCCGCCGGGCAGTCGGGAGATTCTCAATATTGAATCTCATCAAACAATGCCTTGCAAGTACCCCGCCAGTTTTGTACACATTACTCATAGGAGGTATTTGGGCTTTCCTGGCTTCCCATATTTATGTAATACACGATATACCAAGGGATATCCCTATATTGCGTTAGTCAGGACATAGACTATGGAAGCGGCCTGGCGGCCCGCGCAGCCATATATCCGCTCACTGCCAAACCAGACAGGTTGACGGACTGGCTAGGTTAGTCGTCTTGTGTATAATAGTATGAAGGCTAAGAAATATGGCAGCACACCCCCAAGTCCGTCCTTGCAGAGAACTTTCGCATCCCACCAGAGCTGTTCAACTCAACTCCAAGTTCTGAAAAATACATTTTCCAGGGCTCCATTCCAGGCTCAATCAACAAGGAAAAGCCACGCGGGTTCAAAAGATCCAGGCAGCGATTTACGCACAAGATGCTGGCCCAAAAACCACTCTAAGACCTCCGGTGGCGAAGTCCGCATCACCGACTCGACCTGCCGACTTATTTCTTGAGTCATAGCTAGGACATATCAACCGCTTTGGATTACAAGCATTCAGCTTGGTTTAGACTTTGATCCTGCATGGAATGTCAATGTTTCGAGCACGCCAGAAGATAAAGTGGCAAATTACTCCATCAATTTTTGAATACGGGTACCAGTTTACTTTTGATTATATACCAAATTTATGAAAAACAGACTATTTCTATGGTACAAATATTGACATCTAAATTATTAAGTGGTTTACCATTGAAGACTGCAATCATGCTGCCCCCGGAAACCGTCCACCAAGCCTGCTCCATGCATTCTCAATCTCCAGATCTTCATTACCTTCTTTTATAGGTACCAAATAATCACTCCCCCCATCCCCTTCCATATACATGACGCCCTCATCCTACATACACTTTTATCAGCCTCGAAACCTCTAAGAAAGTGTCAATTCGATGAGAACTTACCTTTCCCAAAGTCAACTTGATCGACCCCTCTATATCTGGACGTGACTGGTACACGCTAGATGCCTTCCGTCCCTGGATCATGGCTAGGATGTTTTGAATAATAACTTCTGCCTGAAAGAAGCCCGCGCGTCCCATATTGGGACTACCGGTTTCGGCAACATCGCCAATGGCGAAGATATTTGACAGGGCGGCCGTGTCTTCCTCGGAATCGGCCATTATTTGCAACGTGGGTTGTACGCGGATCTGTTTCGTGCTCGGGGATATGATTCCGGGTGCCAGGTTTTCCACAATGGCGGAGTTTGGGGTCTGGCCGGCGCATGGTAGCTTGAAAAAAACTTGTTATTAGCAATTTGCTTGCTCGCATCAAATAGGACTCTTACAACTAGGTCGTATTCCTGTCGTTCACCATTCGGAAATAGCAATACTTTTTCCTCGATCTCTGGTCGTTCCCCGAGTCGCACATGTATACCCATTTCACGCATCTTTCCCACGACATGTTCATGCAATCTGGGTCCGAATCTCTGTAAAAGCTTTTCTCTCGAGTGAATAATGGTGACGTCTTTTTCTGGGTGGAAAGATTTGATATCCGTCGCCAATTCCACGCCGACTGCTCCTCCACCCACGACAGCGATGCGGTTCGCTGCCTGGATACTCTCCTGCACTGTCTGCAACTCTCCGCATCCTTCTTCTTTTCCTGTGGCAATACCTTTCGAAGGAAGACCCTGTTTCGAGCCGGTAGCAAGCACCAGATACGAAAATTCGATATCCTCTCCAGACTCTAAATGAACCCTACCGTCCTTGATGCTCGTCACGGCGTCTCGGATACGTCGAAAGGATCCCTTCGGTGCAGCGTTCTCCATCATATCGTACGGTATAAAGGCATACTCCTCATGACCGGCCAGCACCGAGTATCGAGGGAAGTTGAACAAGTAGTTGAAATGGGATTTTCTTTCAATCATCGTCACTCGGTACCCCGTCGGGATAGTCTCTGTCAGACGCTGGGCGAGCTGGATTCCTGTGAAGGATCCGCCGATGACGATGATTTCCTTTGGAGATGGTACTGCGCGGTAGGTCCATCGGTGCATCAAAGCGAAAAGGCGTTGGTTCAGGAGCTTGAGAGAGAATGGAATGAGGAGAGAGGATAATTTGAGGCCTAGTCTAAGCTTGTCGCTGAGCATCGTGGCAACTGGCGTCGTTGATGTGTGATTTGTGTTGAAATTGGTGAAAAGAGACACCTGTAATTACGCCGGTGAGGGTAGGAAAAGACCAACGCATGAAAGAAATGGGCAATACTACGGTTTAAGTATTAGGTCTGGCTGGGGGCGACAGTGAAAACTAGAACAGGCTCCAGGCTGTATTAAATACTAGGTATTACTTTATGGCCGGCATCGCTGCTTCACAGTAAATCACCCCATGAAATCGTCTGGTTACCGACTCCGATGTCCGCACCGGATTTTCCGCGGAGGCTGACTGTGAAAGTTCGCTCATTGGTGAAGCCTCGTATAAAAAACAAGTGACAACAGAAATCCTTTAGACAGCATTCTGTGCCAGCCAATCAGTCTTTGAACTGGGCAACAGAAAGGGCATGGAGATGTGTTTGATCGTTTGATCAGATAAGATCTCCGGTAATCATGGGGTAAAGTCGGCCCCGGTCGATACAAGGCCGAGCATTCTCGGATCCGACGGCCGAGCGAAGCACCCAGTGGTCTGTTGGAGCCTCACCAAGTCCGATGGGATTTATAATACGAGAATAAGCCCAGCTTGATCCGAAGCACGCCGTGCCAGTGACTCACTGCGATGTTGTGTGAAAGCCGGCATGCAGCTGATAGGGCAGGCCGGAGTGGGGCAGCGGCGCGTCGCGTGTGTCTGTCTTCCGCTTGGCGATGCTTCTTTTTCTTCTTCCTGCACTCGCTTTCAGCACCACTGCTTCACTTTCGTTGAAAATGTCTACAGACGACGAGCTGGGCGACCCGCCAGCCTCCATCAACCCCTACGAGGTACTGGAGATTGACGAGAAGGCGTCGGCAGACGAGGTCAAAAGCGCATACAGAAAGAAGGCGCTTAAGCATCACCCAGGTAGAACAAGCCGCTCGTTGCACATTAATGAAATTCTCTAATCAATGATCACCATCGCAGACAAGGCATCGCCCGAAACAAGAGACGAAGCCAAAGAGAAATTCCAGCAGATCGCATTCGCATACGCCATTCTATCCGACGAGCGTCGCCGCCGCCGATATGATCTTACCGGAAACACATCTGAATCACTTGATCTGGAAGATGACGACTTTGATTGGACCCAGTTCTACCAAGAACAATTCTCGGGAATGGTCGATTCCTCCGCGATAGACAAAATCAAGAAAGAATACCAAGGCTCGGAGGAGGAGCACGCAGACCTCCTCGCTGCGTTTGAGCAGTTCCAGGGCGATTTGGACCGTGTCTACGAGGTGGTCATGCTTAGCAGCGTGTTGGACGACGACGAGCGCTTCCGCACTATCATTGACAAGGCAATCGCCGACGGAGAAGTCAAGGGCTGGAAAAACTACACCGAAGAATCGGAGAACAAGCGCAAGAAGAGGCTGAAGCACGCACAAGATGAGGCTGCGGAAGCTGAAGAAGCGGCCAAGGAACTCGAAGAAAAGGGAACTGCTAAGAAAAAAGGCAAGAAGAAGAAAGCCACCAAAGAAGATGACAATGCGCTGGCAGCTTTGATTCAACAGCGCCAGCAATCTCGCGCAGCCAATTTCTTCGATGACCTCGAGGCCAAGTATGCGCCTAAAGGGAAAGGCAAAAAGCGCTCTGCCGCAGACGAACCGCCTGAAGAGGCGTTTGCGGCTGTTGGTGCCCGCAAGGCGTCGGACAAAGATAAGGGCAAGACCCGAGGCAAGCGTTCGAAAGCCTAGAATAACAGCGGGCTACGGATTCATTCGAATATGCATGTGGGAAGCGATGGCGTTCAGGCGGTCAATATCAAATTCGGCAATTTTGGGTGCCCAATCTCGGAGTAACAAATCAATAGCTCAATAAATAGTTAAATAGTTAGTCAATGGTTAGTAACTGCTTATTCTATCCAGGTGCATACTGCATTCTGCTGAGCAACAGAGCAAGGCCTCGTTTTCCCGAATAAGAGTTGCTCGTAGGAGCATCTGGCCGAGTTCTTTCTTCGACTGGCTAGGCCCATGCATTAGCCCATGGTCGCGAGGACGCCTTGGCATTAGCTTGAGTAACGTTATTTGCCACGTTTTGATAGGTAGACGCCAAGATTTGTGATATCGTGAACGCCTGAATACCGCAAGGTGAAACACGCGCAGAGGCTAAAAGTCCAACGATGGGGCAAGTTTTGGTAGTAGGAGGTCACTCCATTGTTCCCAGGCCGGAGCCAGCGGCAACAACAATCATAACGACGATAACGACAAATACCGTCCGAGATATGGATGCATTGCCAAGCCGAGTGAGTCATCCCTTGCTTTTGCTGCTGCCATAAGTCTGGCGATGCTGACCCGGGTGTCGACTCCATCGAGACAATAGAAAGACGTGTTATTATTCGCAGCGCAATTCCCTCGCCTCTCCGGCTCGGCAGTGGATGCAGTCTCGACCCCGTTATTTGTGATGCCGAGCCCTTAGTTCATATTCCAAGCCTCCTTTTACCCCGCGAGCCAAGCTGATGGTCGGCCATGGCAAGGGTTTGAAAAGGAGTTGATTCGCTCGCCGACTCGAGTGCATCGATACTTAACGCCGACGGTCCCCAGCGGCAGCGACGTTTTCCCTGCGTGTTTGTCTTCTCGACGTTGAAACTGGACGAAGACAACAGAGGGAAGAGCCGCTGCTTCTGCTTCCCCAGAGAAGGAAGGAAGGCACCACCCGCGCCTGCCACTAAGCCACTTCCGTCTTTTCGACTTGCCTCGCGACGTCAAAGTTCACTCCCTCCAAAGCATCCGGGTCTTTCGCCTCAGGAATCACCATCAGTCCCAGGCTGGGGTTTCTGACGCGCATCGTTGAACAAGCCAGGGAAGTCCCCGCTGCTGATCGCCCATCATTACATCAACAAGGGCGTCCTTGCAGTCGATCAGACCGGATCTTCTCTCCCGCAGAAAGCCCGACAGGGAGTCTGGAGAACCACTAGCTGGGGTTGATAGAAGCCTAGAGCGATCGTCGCCACGGTCTATGTTACCTTGGGGAAGGATCATCAACTCCAGCCAGACTCTAGTCCCGTTTGCGGGCTGCCCAGCACGCCGTGGCTTTTGTGCTTCAGCTATAAGAAATCCATCCTCCCCACCCGCGCGCTGCTCTCCGGCGCACCGCCCAACGGAGCAATGTCGCTCGCACAGGCTCTGGAACAGGATCGCAAGGAGATCTTGAAATTTCTCGACGACCAGAAGGTCTCTAAAGCTTCTTATGCAGAGTCCGGCACTAGCCCCACGTCGGCTGCCCGAAGCAAGTCGGATTCATCATCCAGCCCCGCCGCCGCCCGTTTCGGGCCTATAACAGGCAATGGCGTGAACAAGGCTGCTCCAGTTGCGACTGGTGGCCGCCGCGCCTCTCTCAGCAGCCCGTTGGCCAGCTCGTCGCCCTGGACAAACACGTTGTTTTCAGACTGGGACGACGGTATCTACGAATCCGACACGGCAGAGCCCGAGCAAGAGCGCCGCTCGTCTGACAGTGTGGCCGCACTGCCACAGAAGAGACGGCAGCGGGCGCTAAAGGATGAGGACATCGATATCGACGCCGGCTACCTTTTCACTATGCAGGGCACCGGTCCCCACATCGCGTCCGCCAGACACAATGCGATAGGAGGTAAGGTCCACTACATCTGTCGCGGCCCTCGCGGGGTTAAGGAATTCTCGGGCGGCGAAACTACTACTGCTAGTTTGTTAAGAACACTGGACTGACGTTTGACAATTCCGCATAGCGCCGACACGAGACTTCACCAGAGACTCAAAACCCACCCGTCCCAACCGAAACGTGACCACGTCTGCAAAATCTGCCACCATGGAGCGTGATACTACAGAGAGACTGGATGTGACGCACGCATCGGAAGAAAGTCTATCCGCTTCATTCAAATCCGATCAGAGCGCTACGGGCGACGAGGACAAAAATGAACGACTTGCGAAAGACACGGTGGAGGGGGTTGATGAAAACTCTGACTCGGCGGAAAGCAGTGGAGAAGCAGATGATACCAGTTCAGACGACGAGGCGTTTGATATTCGAAAGGGCCCTGCCAAACCCCGCGGGAGGAGTAAAGAGAAGACGGAGCCATCACCGGGTGCATCGCCAGCCCCATCCCCAATGCCACCGGGAGGTTGGACTGGAAAGAGAGGACCAGGCCCGTTGCCTCCTGGAAGTCCCCGTATAGGTGGAGCTCTGAGTTTGTTTAACGAACTCGAGGAAGAGAGTAAGATAGACCTTTCTACGCTGTCATCTCTCGTACTAACCAATCCTTTTAATAGGAGAACTGAATGGACCGTTAGTCACACATCGAGGCGCAAACGGACGGAGAACAGTGCTTTCACCAGGGCCCAGGAGAACCACGTCGCCAGGGGTTAGAAGATCTGGAGTGCATCCCCATACTAGTTTCGACCATAATGGATCCGGAATGAGCACTCCTGTGGGTTCCGACGATGAGGCAGATCTTTCCGACCTCAAACAAGCTCAGAACCTTAGCGTGCACCTGTCGTCGGTCGACACATCAATTCCAGACCGAGCCATTCGCACTATCATTCGCGGCGACTTTCCTCGTCTACAGCAGGAGGCAGAGAAGAAGAACCGGCGCCAGCGCAAGTACTTAGTTGCTACCGACCTCAGTGAAGAATCCGTCTATGCTTTGGAATGGACAATCGGGACCATCCTCCGTGACGGAGACACGTTGTTTGCCGTTTATGCTGTTCCGGACGAGAACGCTTCTGGCGTTGACCTCAACACTTGCGTGCAGATTGGCGACGGAGCGACAGTCATCAAACACACTGCTGATGTGGTGGGGAAGCAAACCGAAAAAACTGCTTTGAAGTACCAAGGCTCGTCAAGTCTGTTGCCAAACGCTTTAGCAGCCTACTTTGGCAACGATAGCAAGACTACTTCGCGCAACAACTCGGTGGATTCGCGAGCCTTGTCCCGAGCGGAGCAGGATCGGTCTCGTGCGATTGAAGATATTTCCGACACTTGCGTTCGTCTGCTGAGGAAGACAATGCTACAAGTGCGTGTTGCAGTTGAGGTCATTCACTGTCGGAGTCCGAAGCACCTTCTCACAGAAGCGGTACGTATACTCCTGGATTTATGAGATTTTTGAACTTTTCTAACGATGCCTAGATTGACGGACTGGAACCTACACTGGTCGTTCTTGGGTCTCGAGGTCGCAGCGCCTTGAAAGGGTGAGTATTTCTACACAAAATAAAAGACAGAAAAACTAACAATCTCAGGGTCCTGCTTGGTTCATTTTCGAATTACCTGGTCACCAAATCCTCTGTACCAGTAATGGTCGCACGCAAGAAACTGCGCAAGCAATCCAAAAATAAGACGCGCATTCGGCTATCCAACAACCTCACCATTTCCAAAGGCCTTGCTGGAGCCAAGATTGATTAAATGTGTATTTGTGTCATTGGTATTTATTTATTCTTCTTGTCTATTATTATCTTCATCATCAACAGGCGGACATTGTTTTTTTTTTTTTTTCTCTATTCTTTTCGTGTTTTGTGTTTTTCCCTGCACAGGATGGATGTATTGGAGTTGTGGCGTATGCATTATTATGTATAGGTGGCATGAACGATACTGATGAACTATGATATGATACCTATCTGCTCAATTAAATCTATTTATCTTTATACAATTCATTCTCTCAAGTCTACGATGTAATGCTTTTGATGTAGTTAAAACATGGATGGAGCATATTCTCTACCTCTATCCTTTCAGAGATAAAAAGTCATGGTATTCAAAATGAAAAAAAAGTATATAAAGAGATAAGTAATGAATTAGACAAACTACACACGGTCACACATATACACATTTCAGCTTCAAGCATCGATCAAGTTCTCTTCTTGTGGCGCGGCGGTGTTGTCTCTGGTATCCTTGTTCCCGGTAGCAGCAGCGGGCTTGCGGCCCTTGCCCGAGCGAGCGTAGAACTCATCAATGACCTTCTTGGGGATACGGTTGAGCAAGTCCTTGGGGTAGATACGCAGCAAGTTCCAGGCAATGTCGAGAGAGTCGTGGATGCTTCGGGATTCGTAGGCGGACTGGGCGATGAAGGTCTTTTCGAATTTCTCCAGGAACTCGAGCGACAGCTTGTCTTCGGATGACAGGGCTTCGTCACCAACCACAGCTTTCATGGCAGCTATAAAAAGAAATTTTGGTTAGAGATCTGATTAGATAGTAGTATGGGCAATTGGCACTCACCAGCATCTCGTCCAATAGCGTACTTGGCGTACAGTTGGTTCGACACATCACCGTGATCTTTCCGCGTACGTCCCTCTCCAATAGCAGACTTCATGAGACGGGAAAGCGACGGCAAGACGTTGATAGGAGGGTAGATACCCTTGTTGTCGAGTTGACGGTCAATGAAAATCTGTCCCTCGGTAATGTATCCAGTCAAATCGGGGATAGGGTGAGTGATATCGTCGTTGGGCATGGTCAAAATGGGAATCTGGGTGATAGATCCGTTACGGCCCTCGACTCGCCCAGCACGCTCATAGATGGTCGACAAGTCAGTGTACATGTAACCGGGGTAACCACGTCGGCCGGGCACTTCTTCTCGTGCAGCAGAGACCTCACGAAGAGCGTCACAGTAGGCCGAAAGGTCAGTCAAAATAACCAAGACGTGCTTCTCGAGCTGGTATGCGTAGTACTCTGCCGTTGTCAATGCGAGACGGGGTGTGATGATACGTTCGATACTATGATACTTGGTAAGCTCAAAATCAAACTGGAATGTAAGAGTAATCAACATACGTAGGATCGTTGGCCAAGTTGAGGAACAGGGTGACACGCTCCATACTGCCGTTCTCCTCGAAGTCTCTTGTGAAGAAACGACTGGTCTCCATGTTCACACCCATGGCAGCGAAAACGATAGAGAAGTTCTCCTCGTGGCCATCGTGGACGTCCTTGGTGGGCTTGTTGACCAAACCGGCCTGGCGACAAATCTGAGCTGCAATCTCGTTGTGCGGGAGACCTGAAGCGGAGAAGATAGGAATCTTTTGTCCTCGGGCAATAGAGTTCATCGTGTCGATGGCAGAGATACCGGTCGAAATCATTTCTTCGGGGTAGACCTACGCAATAGGTCAGTACAAGCAAACTCATAGGATCGAAAAAAATCCGTACTCGTGAATATGGGTTGATAGGACTGCCGTTAATGTCGAGATAGTCCTCCGCCAACACCTTGGGTCCCTTATCAATGGCACGACCTGAACCATCAAAGACACGACCCAGCATGTCCTCGGAAACACCGAGCTTCAAGCTGTGTCCAGTGAATTCGACTTTTGTCTAAATCCAAGTCAATAAAACTTAAACTTGGACAGAGAGAACAGTATTCAAGTACCCTTTTCACATCAATACCCGGTGTGCCTTCGAACACCTATTCAACCAAGTCAATACGAGCCGATCGCGATCTTGCCAGGACACATCTTTTGCACACCTGCACAACAGCTCGGCTACCTATACACCCGCCAAAAATCAGCCATACACCTTGTTTTGTACACCCAGTGTCGTTACATACCTCTAGCTTCCAGAACCTGACCAGACCGCTCCGTGCCATCGGGAAGAGTCAAGGATACGATCTCGTTATATCTCGGGAATTTGACCTGCAGTCCAGCGTTAACTCAAGCCATTCAACAAAAACCAAACAGGTCAAATATTTCCTCGTAGGGGCGTACATTGTCGAGGATGACCAGGGGTCCGTTGATGCCTCCAATGGTGTTGTAGCGGATGCGAGGTTTAATGGAGGTCATGCGGGGATCAACGAATTCGGAGGCCATGATGGCAAGGGGGACCCTCCGCAGAAGCGAAGCGGCGAGGTCGAGAATAAGAAGGAAAAGGACAAAAAAGACGAACGAGGCGAGGAGGGCGCGAGACAGCGAAGTAGGCAGTTGCGTAGAGTACAACCGCTGGAGGTGGGCTGAGAGAGCACGTCTGGACAGAGCTTCCCGGAGCTACATGCGTCAGCATCACGTGATTATCCACTATCACGAATGCACCATGATCATCTGACAGGCCAGATGACTCGTCAAGTGTTGAGGTATACTTGATTATATTATTTATGGGTTTGGAGAAAATAGCAGTGAAAAATAGAATTGCATGAAACTTTTGTTTATTTACAGGACAACGCCGACTCTTCTCGTGGCTTTTAGTTTCAAACGCCATACCAACAACAACTTGAACTCATGAGATGTTTTTTTGTTGTTTTCTAAAGACACAAAAAAGAAGACCGAAATCTATTCAAGGCATTTTTTCCCCTTTAAAACCGAAGGTCCCATCCAATCTTGGGTCCGATACGAGGGAGCTCTTCGGCCACACTCTGGACGTCCTTGTCACCTCGGCCACTAAGGTTGAGAACGATGTTCTCGCCCTTCTTCATTGACTTGGCAAGCTGGATGGCACCGTAAACAGCGTGGGACGATTCCAGAGCTGGAATGATACCCTCCAGCTGCGAAAGCAGACGGAAGCCCTCGAATGCCTGGGCATCAGTCGCAGCAATAAACTGGGCTCGGTTGCTTTCCTTCCAGTTACTGAGCTCAGGGCCAACACCAGGATAATCGAGACCAGCAGAGACCGAGTGGGTTTCGGAGACCTGACCGTGCTCATCTTGCAGAATGTATGTACGGACACCGTGGAGAACACCCAGCGAGCCGCCGCTCAGCGTGGCGGCATGACGGCCAGTTTCGACACCATCACCACCAGCTTCCACACCAACCAACTTGACGCTGGGGTCGTTGGAGAAGGGGTAGAACATACCCACGGCGTTACTTCCTCCTCCAACACAGGCGACAACTGCGTCGGGGAGCTTGCCGATAAGATCCTTCATTTGCTGCTTGGTCTCGTCTCCAATAACGGACTGGAATGTTCGCACAATCAGAGGGAATGGGTGCGGGCCAATGGCGGAACCAAGGATATAGTGGGTGGTGTCGAGGTCAACAACCCAGGCTCGCATGGCCTCATTGACGGCGTCTCGAAGAGTCTTGCTGCCGGCGTGCACGGCGACGACTTCGGCTCCCAAAAGTCTCATGCGGAAGACGTTCAGCGCCTGGCGACGGACATCTTCAGCTCCCATGTAGACGACACACTTCATACCAAACTTGGCACAAACAGTAGCCGTAGCCACACCGTGTTGACCAGCACCAGTCTCAGCAATGACTTTGGTCTTGCCCAATCGTCGCGCAAGCAGAATCTGGCCAATGGCGTTGTTGATCTTATGACTACCGGTATGGTTAAGGTCTTCACGCTTCAGCCAGATATTCGCACCTCCAACATGCTCCGTGAGACGGTTCGCGAGATGGAGCGAGCTTGGACGGCCCATATACGGGTAGTATGAGCGGAACTCGTCCCAGAACTTGGGGTCGTTTTTAGCCTCGTTGAATCCTTTCTCGAGTTCAGACAAGCAGTCCATAAGAGACTCGGGGACGTATTGTCCACCGAATTGTCCAAAGCGAGAAGGCAGGGCATTAGGGTCAGCAGTTTTATTGTTGAGGGCGTCGAGCTGGTCGGCCAATCCAGGCTCTGATCCGGTTCCTGCGCCAACCTCGCCTTCTGTGATAATCGCAGTCGGTTGAGCTTCCCCTGTCTCGGGAATTTCTTTCTCGACAACCTCAAGCACCGTCTTGACGTTGACGATTTTACCGGTACTGTCACGTTCCAATTTTCGGCCAGTGACGCTGGTGACGTAATCCTCAACACTCTGGGCTCTTTGGCCCTGGGGCGCCTTTCCGACAACGCTGATGATCTGGCTACCAATGACAACACCCTCGGCGTCCTTCTGGACTGAAAGGAAGTGTTCCCGAGTACTAACACCAAAGCCCAATGCGGCAGGAACATTGCCAGAGTATTGATGGACTCGTTTCAACAAATCGGGAAGACCTGTGCTCAAAGTGCCAGTGGCTCCAGTGGAACCCATTCGCGAGACCACGTAGATGAACGAGTCTGCAATCTTGCACAGGAACTTCATTCGGGATTCCGAAGTACGTGGTGCGATAAGAGGGATATATGACAATCTTCATAGTAAAGTAATATGTTAGACAAAGAAATCCAATACAAGGTAAAAGGTACATACCCGTTAGATGTGCACAGGTCTCGGAATCGAACAGCCTCCTCTGGAGGCAGGTCCACCATGATGAAACCACTGGCGCCTGCCTCTCTGGTATCCTTGAGCATGCGCTCTTCTCCATACTGTAGCAGAGGGTTGTAGTAGCCCATGAACAGAACGGGAGCCTGCAGACCCCTCTTCCGGGCAGTGCGGACCATGTCCAGCACCATTGGAATTGTGACGCCATTCAGCAATGCCTGCGTGTTAGCGGACTGAATGGTCGGGCCATCGGCAATGGGGTCTGTGAACGGCAGGCCGAGTTCAATGATATCTAGATGAGAAATAGGCTTTGGTTAATTTTTCTCTTCTGAGCCATATAAATCTCGATGAGAATCAATTGCGTACCAGCGCCGCCATTTTCAAGGCCGAGAAGGATATCGACCGTCTCTTCAACAGTAGGATATCCAGCCGTGACATAAGTGACAAGAGCAGAGCGCTTTTCTGCTTTGCATTTCGCGAAGGTCTGCTTGATGGCTTCCATGCCGAATTGATTCAAACCCGCCTCGGGAAACCTTAAGAAAAGAAAGAGGGAAAAGGTCTGCGTTCAGACGCAGGGATTGGATCAAGACCTAATTGACAATGGCTGTTGGAATGAGAGAAAAAGGACAGCTGTCGAAAAGGCGAAATGGTCGGCTTATGAAAGAAATAAGTGTCGGTCCGCCCTCTGACTCACCAACAAATCCACGGCGGATTGAATACACGCGCCCACCCCACACCGCTCAGTCGCTATCGCAGCGAAGCAGCACGTGATTGGAGATAAGATAAGGTTTTTTTTTAATAAGCATAAGCAGAGGGACGGAATTTTGCCGCAATCACACGATGTACGTACAATGCAAGGATCAAGTAGAAATAAACCAATTGCTTCTATTACCCATTATCCCTTGCGTTGATTACCATCAACACACACGAAGTATAGCGCTAACGTACACTGTTGTTCAAAACATGAAGCAGCAATTGTATTCCAAAAGCCCAGGCAGAAAAAAAGCAAACTCCGCAACTATGCATGTAAATAACATCCAACAATAAACAAATATCCACGCGGTTAAACAACCGATTCCCAAGAGGCCGAAAGACCTCTTAACCAAAAAACAATTCAAATCACAAACACCTGGCCCAAAAATGCAGTATGTAGAAGGAGTGACTTCCATAGCACGTCCACGCTATGCAAACAAATATATGTAAGGAATGATCGCTTTTGCTCCCGATATGTGCAAAAAAAAAAATCAGAAATCAAAATCAAAACAGAAAACAACGCTCAGAATGCAGCAAAACATTTTTGTATCGGGGCATGCAGATGAACTCATGAAAGGAGTGGCATGATTCATAGTAGTGGTGGAATCAGGGCAAAACCATGACTTCCGGGTATCACAATAAAGGAAAGTATGACAAAACGCTTCGCTTCGGATGGTATCAAGGAATGACTGAAGAAATTCGTGACGTCTCTATAAAAACACATTAGGTTGGGGTATTATAAGGAAAGACTTTAGTGGACGTGAAGTTCGTGGGAAATGCAGGCCAGTGCAAGAAGAAGCAGAACAAAAAAACAGATGGTGTTGAATCCATAGTTCCAGTGTGCGACAATGAGGATGCGCTCAGGCCATGGTGTATGGAATAGTTGACGACAAGTCGAAATCCTCCGGGTTGGAAGATGAACCAAAGTCCCAAGATGGTTCGTTTGCCATCATGGGGTTAGGTTGATAAGAGGTGTCGTATCCATAGCCTGCTGGCATCGTCGAGTAATCCGCGCTTGAGACAGCCAGGGTCGAGAAATCAGAACCGAAGCTGGACGTTGTTTGAACAAGCGCAGGCGACAGAGCCGTGGAAGTAAAATTGGATGGGTATACACTGGAAGTAGTGGATTCAGACACCGACTGCGGAGAAGAGGGATTTTGGGACTCTGTCCCAATATCGGAACCCATGGAGTGACTAGCACTCAATGTGGCAGAAAGTGCCCCGGCAGTAGAAGAGTAGCTGGCAGACTGCGAAAATTAGTACAAGACTGTAAAGAGAACACAAGTTACTTACGTATTTGCCAATAATCTTCTTCAAAGCAAGAGACAAGATTTTCCAGGGAAAGACTTTGACGTCCTTTTCGATGTTACGCGGCTTAGGCGCAGGGAATCCCATGATGACCTTGAAAAATTCTTCACTATCGGCCTTCGTTTTGGAAACGGTGAGCGGACGGAACCCTTCAAGGTTGCGGCGGATACGGTTCTTCTCCTCGACCGTGAAGCGGACAGCAACGAGAGATTCGAGGAGATAGATGGTGTCCACGCTAGTCACATAGCACTCGTCTTTACCCTCCCAGGCGATGCAGCTAATACAGATGCTGTTTGGGGTACGCTCCTGGGGAGAAATAGGTTTAAAGTCGGCGTTGATAGTGCTACCGCTTTGCGAGCGTGTGAACTGAACCAGACGACGCTGTGCTGTCTTTTCTTCGTCACTCCAGCCAGTTGCCATCGAGTCGAGGTCTCCATTCAGCTTCAAAACAGCCTTGGTAGGGTACATTGCATAAGGGTTGAAGGCTGGCGAAGAACCCAAGCCATGACCCTGCTGCAATGTAGACGTGCGGATCAGGGTAGGGGTTTGAGACTGAGAAGAGATGGCAACACCTGGAGCGCCGATGCTAGAAACGGAGGCAGAAGGGCTCCACGAAGGGTTCATCACGGGGGAGTTTGCCTGAAGGGGAGTAGCGTAAGAAACACTAGACGGAGGGGCAAGGAAATCATAGGATACACTGGGAGAGTGGCCAGGTTTGTATTGCGCAGGAATTGTGCCATTAGTCACCGGAGTGTGCATAAAAGGTGAGTAGGATGCAGACCGAGCGTGGGTCGGGTACTCCGGTTTGGTCTCAACTTCATGAGCCGAGTGACGCTTCGCTGGGCGCAAAGCAGTATTCTCAAAGGAAGACAGGCTTCTTTTTCTTGAGTCATCGATGGGCAGTTGCAAGTACTGCTCATAGGTAAAGGCACCGACCTGCAGCATGATAGGAGAGCTGGCAGCAGGAATGTCGATGACAAGATGCAGCGAGACATCGAAGGAAGATGACATGGTCAATGCAAAGGTTGGCACCTTGGCAGCGAAGGTGTAGTCAAAAGAAGAAGACTGAGTTGAGAGCACGTTCACCGAGCATTCGCATTGGCGAGAGCCAAACGAAAGGAAGATGGCGCGAGCAGTCGAGTGAAGGTCAAAAGGCGACAACACACGCACGCAAACTTCGCCGTTCTCGGAGCCTCTCTGGGGAGAGTAAGAGACGACCTCGGGAGTAGCGATAGTAGCAGAATCCATGAGAGGCGAATGCGCATCTCCAAAGGAGGAACCGGCGTAGCCTTGGGGAGGAACGTAGTGCAGGTTGTCGGAGTCGGGACTACCAAGATCCTCTTGAGACGGTGCATACAACTCAGGCAAGTAGGATCCTTGACTGTAGAATGCATTATCTGGCAAGGCTTGCATAGGATCACTGAAATCTGTAACAGGTGAGTCGGAGCCGGAACAGAAATTGACTCATTATGAACTTACCTCCTGAGCCGCGATACGGGGTCTTCCCGAAGCCGGCCATCGAAAGGGTCACGTCAGCCTTGGCCAAGAGGCCGTCTGAAAAGGCACCGGCGAATCTTGACTCTTCAGGGTCCGAATAGTCCGCAGACTCGTCAAATATCAGCGGAGTCTGGAAATCGGAGTTGAACTAGACGTGATATTAGCGATTGTGCGGACAACGTAAACAGGGCAATCGTCATACCTGAACACGAGGTACTGTTGAGTAAGCCAGCTTGACTGTGTTGCACAGGGTGCAACGGTTACTTTTTTTGGTTTTTTTTTAGAAAGCGAGCGACTGAAATATTATAATTGGAGCGACTGAAAAACGGAAAGGCGCGATTGCAACTCTCCGGGGACAAAGCGAGTGGCAGAGACAGAAAAAGTCTCTAAAGGCGTGGTAACACCTGGGGTTCAAAAAGCATTCAAGGTTTTTGGATTGATATCGGGTGCGTAAAGGTACGCGGTGTGTGTGACAGAAACTGGAAGTATTCTAGCACACTGGTCGCATGAGGAGTGTCTGTTTGCAAAGAGTTAGCACCTGATGTCATGCGCAACTGAAGCTACAAGCACCGCAGAGGAAGGGAACGCGAAAGCACTTGCGACCAAGATAATGGTTAACAAGGTTTGACGCGAAGACGCGATTGTTGTGGTACACGTTCAGAGTGGGTGTAACGCAGGGCGATGCAGGGCACGAGTGTTCATCAGGAAGCAAGGAGGATTTTGTTAGGGTAGGGTTGAAATCGCAATGCAAGGCAGACAGGTGAAACGAGGGGACACCAACCCTTAATTTGATTGACTGTCGGCGGGGGACCAACAACAGAATCAACAGCCAACGGGGTGTGGCTGTCTGATGTGAAACGAGTTGTATAGACGTCGAGGGAGGCGGGACGGCAACAGCGGATCGAGTCAGGAGGGCGAGCGGACCGATAGGAGTAGGATGCTTTTGGTGAGATAGGAGTATAAATGCTGTCGCTTCTTTTCCTTTTGCGATTGGCGATGGAGGAGAAGGGCCCAGCGGGGAGTTGTTCGTTTCAAAGTCGGCTTCAAGTATAAAGGTGATTGATATAGGATCACTCTGATTTTCGTTTTTTGTTTCAAGAAATATGTGTCTGGTTCTTCAAACGTCCTTTTTTTGGTTGGTTTTTTTCTTTCCTGGTGTGTGTGGTGAATTAATTAATTATAGCAGCGAGATGGTCTTCACAAGACAGAATCTTTCTGCGGCGGCGGCAAATAGCGAATGTATTACAGTTGCAAAGCGAGCGTAATAGCGAGTGTGGGTGGAACTAGAAAGGACAAAAAAAATGGGTTGTTTTCTTCTTTTCTTCTTCACGTCATCTGGGAGGAGGGTTGGGTCATGGGGAGTATGGGAGAGGAAGAGAGGAGAGAGGGAGAAGCGAGGAGAAAGAGGGGGAGGACGAGGGCATATAACAACGGCCCTGGCGGTTTAGGGAAGGAGCAGAGCAGCAGCTGTTGCTGCACCGGTTGGGCCCGCGGCGGGCAGCCACACCAAGACCAGTAGCGCCAGCCGGTGTGACAGGGATGGGTGTATCGGGGTAACATGGTTGGTAAGTGACCGTACCGCTACGCCGAATAAACACTAGCCCGCTGGCCCTGAGCTTTGGTGCGCGAATGGCACGGAGTACATGTGGCCCTACAATTAATTACATTAATTACATTATACCGAGTCATGAGCCGGGCATTACTGTGTCGACCTGACCAGGTCATGTCTCCCCATGCATGGAAATTTTCATATCATGATTTCGCCTTTTACTACCTACAGCATCAACAACTACTACTATGTACTGCTACTCCATCCCAGTTCTCAAAAGTAGGTAACAGCTTCCTAGGCTCTAGCTGACAGGCGTAACAAACTAAAAGTCTCGGCGAGTTTCCTCTCCGTCATGGATTCATAAATTACTTCCATTCTAACCGCATCGGGCAAGGCTCAGCACCGCCTCGCTAGAGGCACTCGGGCCACCCTGCCTGCTGTCATGATTCTCATCCGTTGGCATCTTGTTGGTAATATCAATAAATAGCAATACGGAGTTCGCCAACCACGCACGCACTACTA
Organism: Talaromyces sp. P118-02; assembly: GCA_037040535.1. NCBI lineage: Eukaryota > Fungi > Ascomycota > Eurotiomycetes > Eurotiales > Trichocomaceae > Talaromyces > Talaromyces sp. P118-02. The sequence goes on from JAXQGY010000021.1 coordinate 20,163, forward strand.
ATGCTTAGAAGTTTGAGCATTGTCGTTGCTACGCTGCTGCCGCCTTAGGGCTGGGAGCTGTGACACCGTGCTTGGCCCTACCCGGGCTAAACAGCCGCTGGACGATCCGATGCAATGAACAGTTAAGCGCGAGCCGTGTTGTCATCATCGTCATCCTGATGGAGCTGGTCGATCAGCCCGGCTGCGGGATCCTCTGTTGCAGCTGGTCTTCCTATTAGCCTTTGAGGAGTTTGTGCTAGTATAGGAGTGGACTCCGGCGTGAACCAAAGATCATAATCAGATATTATGCCCGGTAGGGCCGGTACGAACAGCGGTTGAAGGTGGATACGTCCTTTGGCCTTGCGGGTTGCGAGCCTGCGACCAATTGCCGGAAGTACTCAGTACAGCGTACTGCGTACACGCGATATTATTGAACAAAGTGGAATGCAAAAAGTTTGTGGGATGGAATGGCAATGGCATATCGTGCACAAGTTAATGCACGGCGAATCAAACAATACGTACGTACACTATACTCCGTACAGTACTACAGAGCACAGTATAATGTACGTATTACATATTACTCCGTACGGTCAGAATGCGGCTAGCGCGACCGGCGGGCCTCCGCGATGGCGAGCTAAACATAGAAACCAACCAGGTCGTGCGCCATGCCCGATCGGGCGTGTCGGTTATTTTAGCGTCCCGATGGATTGTATGTATTATTCATGTCATGATTCATCACGATTATTTGCGCGTTGAGCAGAGCGATCGCGACCGCAGAAACTAGGTGCATGCAGTCATGCAGGCAATCGCGCAGGCAAGATTCAGAGCTGTATTGTCCGATCCAGCTGAGTCGACTGGTGATCTCTGTGCTCACCGCTTCAAACATCCTGCATTGTACGATTGATTGGGTTATTCTAATAATAATCCCATGCAGCTGAACAAGTATTCTATGTTCTATCCCGACTGGATGACAGCAGATCACTGCCACCCCCCTTGTTTCCATTGGCTACCGAGCCAGCTGGAGCTCCCAATCAACATCCGCCGACTTAAGGTTACATGTCGCGCTGTACAACTGTCGCGGTGGACACTGGACAGGTCGTTTTTTTAGGAGCCGATTGGGAGAGCGCTTGGCGACGTTGTAACTGCCGTGGCAAGACCCGTGATTGGGTCGCCTGTACTTCTGGAGGCCTGCTGCAACTTAGTCGTATGGGCTAACTTGCAGGGCCGAACTGCTCTGCTGATCCCAGTGAACTGGTGATGTAAGGTCAACTGACTCTATTCTTAGCCGGGCCAATCAGGCGGGAAAGCAGTTATCACTTTGACTATTCCTCTGCATATACGTAACTACTAGCACGATGAGCTTGTCCTTGGGCAGTTGGACGTTGGTCGATCAACCGATTCTTGAGACTGCCATAAAGTTTCATTTGCTCTTCTGTGCTTGTATCCCCTCGTCGGACCTGATATTGGACCCGACAAACAATTAGGCTCTGATAGTCTCTTTGTTGTTGTCTAGCGCGGGCGTGGGTATCACGAGACCACGGGATTCCAAGGAACGAATGGTTCCGGGGCAGCCTCTCCCATCGGCAATTGCACCTGCTACTCCGGACTTTGTCCTCTGCATGGCTGGTACTAGGTAGACAGACGAATATAGGACGAAAATGCCTCGGAGTACTACTCCTAACGGTACTCCGTTCTAATTTTCAGGCTGTTAACCCAGCGCCAGGCAACAACAAAATGCTAGCTTATGCCAAAAAGAAGAAAAAACTGGAGACGGAGAGGGATCTCCCCCTTTCTTCTAAGTTCTGATTGGCTCCATCCGGGGAGGAAGCATCATTGGATTATATAATAATATGCATGGGACACTAGCGGTGCTTCAAGCCAGATACGGTTAGATATGTCTAACACTATTGGTGGATACAGGTCCTTTGCTGCTATTTATAATCTAAAGAACGTGCGGACGCTAGCGCACTCCATTTTGTAGGTTCTGTGCTGATTGGCTGGAAACATCGCGTCTATTCAATTATTGGCTGGCATGCAGCCACGCGAGAACATTATCCCTATTTAGTCTTTACACCTTACCCTTTAGAACTCTAGCGTGACCAACTGAACAACCCCCACTCAGCACCTCAATGCTACCCTGCTATGCGACGACCTTCTTTTGTAACCTCATGTTTTGTAACTTTTGTTTGCTGGATCAACATTGCATGAAGACACGAAAAAGAAAGTTGCGATCGCAACGCCGACCAGAAAGCCCTGTCTTGGCATGTATGGGTGTTCAGTGGGAGTTCAGCTGTGCTAAGAATAATAATAATTACTACGTAGTGGTGCCCTATCAACTACGTATCAGACCGGTATTAAATTTTATTGATCGCGAAATGGTCTTTTTTTGACGATTTTCCTGTCGCAAGGTGCCGCTCCCTTGCCGGCAATTGGGTCCATGCTTCGGGGTTTGTACGGAATATGCACCACCAATAACAATCTCCCTGCGTTTGGTTTACTCTTTACGACATACGAGTCGACTTGGAGGGGAAAGTAATCAACATCAAACACCAGCATCGTTTCAGAAACTCCTTCTCCTCCAGGCTCCAACATTATTAATTAATATTAATTTTATAATATGATTTAATATATAAAATGATCAAGGAGTGCTTGTCTCGTTTCAAGATCCGGCGATCGCGCCCAAGCTGCGCCACTCTTGCACACTGCACAGGTGCAGCTCTGAGTTCCAAGTCTGTCTTTTGAGATATACGAGTTATTTTCCGCTTTGAGCGAGTGTGGAACCACTCTGGACGGAGAAGAGAGAGAGCAGTTCAACAGAGAGACCTTACCGAAATAGTTAGGTGGCACAGAGGGCGAAAAAAGTTTGGAAACTTTGGCAAGCTACGGCTTTAGTCTTTACGTACTAGGTATTTAGTCGAGTCTCAGGCCAATCAGAACGGCCAATTCGACGATCATGGCGTCACAGCGGTGTTCCTCGGAAGAATGTGTCAAAAGGTATGGAGCTCGGATAAAAAACCTTTCATTATTATTTCATACATAGTAGTAGTATGGCACAGTGCTCCGTACTAACTATTATTTTTGTGATTTAAGGTTTCTTGCAAGTGGCACTTGGCAAGTTGGTCGGTGACCATGCTGCTTCAGCCTTCAAAGTGCCTCGGTTAATTATTCTTGATCATCTCTATCTAGTATCCGGTAGCGAAGAGGTTCTCCGTGGCGAATAGCATTAGGACTTTCGGTAAGCTAGGAGAAACGCTCCACAAATTAAAATACGATACGGAGCGCCTCGTGACCCATCAAGAATCAAGTGGAAACAAGTTCAGAGGCAAAACATGAGAATTTTAGAAATCAGATAACAACCCACCCACCAACTAACGTCGGACGTATACTGATTTAGTGGTTCTGCGGTTGAGCCCCTAGTCGGTTCAGTCCGGCAGCTATATCTGTATCGGGCAATCGCCCGGAGCCTCCTTTTTTTTGCCTTTTCTTTAACCCCTTTGAGGTGGTTTTCTTCATCGCCAAGTTTGTGTTTCACTGCTTTGTTTCCACATGGTACGGAGGATTCAATCTTATATTAATCAATAGTGCAAATTATGCGATACTGAATCTTTCGCCTTCGGAGGGTGCCGAGAAAGGCAGGTGGCGGCGATGCAGCTGTTCTGATGAAAAAGTATAGGCAGGTTTTTTTAAAAAAAAGAAATTTCAGAATGTTGCTGTGCTAGAAATTCTTTAAGAGCTTAAAATACATCGACGTTGAATTGATGACATCATTGTCAGTTGACATGTCCAAATTTTTCTACACGCCAGTTGATGTAGATGAGGTAGAAGGTAGACATTGGAATTAATAATATTCACTTTCGATCAATTGCTATTTCCATAAGATTTATCAATTCGATGTAAAACTCTGCATGTTCTTGAGCTTTTTTTTTCCTTCTCATCGCCGCAAAGTCTTGAGCACTCAGCACATGTAAAACATATACAACATTGGACGTTCAATGTTTGCGACATGAAAATTAGATTGATATGTAAAGAACACGCCTGGGATCAATTGATGTTGACCCAACTTTTCGCAGTTTGAAACGTGTTGCACAAATATATATATAACTTTTAGAACTGTCACTATGTATAATAATTTATAAATATGGTAATGTTCAGACATCAATCTGCGGAATCAGATGAGGCTGACATCTCCCTGCGAGTAATATTTGCTCTAGGTAGCAAATCAGTTATCTCGACTTTTCTGAGGTGTAAACTATTTTATTGATTGTGTGCAATTCAACTTAGCGAGGGGAGAGAAGAGATCAATTGATGCTGGGTGGTCAACCTTGGACAACCTAGGAACGTAATGCTCAATGATAGTTTGGATGTAGATTATAATGTACTACAAGGTCTAGTTGTTAAGGATTAATTGAGATATATAGCAGTGAATCCAAAATCAGAAGAACTTGATGTCATCAATGAATGTCCAGCGTTGCTACTTGTATATAACCCAACACTACGTGCAATTGACCTACATGCATTGATTTCCAGATGGCAATACCGGACGAAAGGCAGTTTTGTCCCTCATGCAAATTGAAACCTACGTATTATTAACAAGACCACACAAATTAAGCCTCTGGATAAGGCCTTGCGCTAGTAGTGCGTATACTGTCATCTGGGGTGCGGTTGGTGCGTGTTGGCACGGACATCTCGTGGGGGGCTATTGCCTGACAAATAATCTATACAGTAGAAAAAGTCTCTTACCACGCATCATATCTCTCTCTTCACATGTTTTGCATTCCTGTTAAATAGTTATATTGCAAATAGTCACCAGGGGAAAATTTAGTAGGCATATCGATTGGATGCATCTATTTCTTCTCTCAATGTCAGGAGGGCCTGATTATACATATTCTCAATTTTTGACACCTAGATAGCAATAATAATGTAGGCAATAATGTAGGCAGCAATGTTAAATAAGGCTCAGTGCGTCCGACGTTAGCAAGGGCCGGCCTGTGGTTAAGACAGCCCTAAGTTGCTAACTACTTCAAATCCTTTGCAAATTGCCAGACCCTTACGGAGTACAGAGTAGCAGAATACCCCCAAATCCAAAGCCTGGGCAATAAAATATGTACCAATCAGTGTAATAGAGTTAAGTGAGGTTGGAATATTGAATACTATGGACTACATCCTACCTAAGTAGAATTTCAATGTTGAGCGGTATATATGTATAATTGTAAAATACGGAACTTGTCTCTATACTTTATATTTCTCTTCTCATGCTTACATATCTTCCTCTCCGGAACGGATGGCCCATCTCTGGGGAATTCTTATACAACCCCTTGCACGATTTAGAAATGTGGTCAGGGTGAGTCCACACTCATATGGAGTGTTTTCGTCGTATCCCACGTCATCCAGCTCTACGACGCGGTGTGGTAGGCACCAACGCCATACCATGAGTCGCAGCTCGGCGGGCAGGTCTGGGAACCGATGAAAGGTCGCGTCGTTCTCCGCGAGTGTACTCATGATAGATGTATCTGTTGTGGATCATAATATTAAGAAGAGCTTGTCCGTATAGGCTTTTAATGCCCGGCTCAATGGTTGAAGAAGAGATTATTGGTAAGGAAAGTAGACTGGTGCATGTGGAGTTTAAGTGGTGCTGATGCCTACATAGAATTGATTTTTTGCTGACTGGCCTGATGACAACAACTCTAATGACATTGTAATAATATGTCAAATACTAACATACCCATTGTGTTATGTTTACATATTCTAGTATATCCAATATTGATTACAGCTTGCTTGCACTCCCCGAATCTCCAAACTCAACCACCAGCTTGCCAAACTGCTTGGCAGCCTTCATGTCCTCAAACAACGAGTCAAGGCCTGCAATGTCATCGAGATCTGTTTTCAGCACCCTCGACACAACCGGACGCATACTTGTGGCCTTGACAAAATCCACCATGTCTTTGAACTCCTTTCGCGACCCCATTGTGGAGCCCTTGATGTCAATGTTTTTCAGCACGGTTTGCATGAGAAACGGCATCTTGGGAGAGACCGTCATTCCGTAGACGGAGATGACGCCTCCCGCCTAGCTACTGTTAGTCTGATACAGATTAATTGCAGGTTGAAGACTTACCTTGAGAATCTTGGTTCCCTTTTCGATGATATCGCCGCCTGCTCCATCAATGATGGCATCGAATGTCTTCTTTCCGGCCGGGAGTTGGGAGAGTAACTTCTTCTCCCAGCCGTCCTCCTTGTAGTTGACACCACCCTTTGCGCCCAGTTGGATTGCCTTGTCAATCTTCTCTTGATTAGAGCTGGTCACGTAAACCAAGGCTCCTCTTGCGACTGCGAATTGCAGCACCATCAGGGCAACTCCTCCACCAATACCAGTGATCAGCACGGCAGCACCATTGGATGAATTCTTCTCGCCTGCTTTGGATATCAACGCTCTCCAGCCGGTCAGGCCAGTCAATGGAAGAGCAGCTGCCTCTGCATCCGAGAGGTGGGACGGCGCTTCCTCAACCTCTGATTCATCCACGACGACATACTCCTGCAGCGTACCCCGCGGGTCGAACTTTGTGCCGCCGAGAATCTTGTATCCAGTGGGATCCTCGGGACCATCGGGGTCATCCTTCCAGCCCGTTCCGGGGTTGAGAATGACTCGCTTGTCCTTCCACGACTTGTTCTGGACCCCGGAGCCTAGGCTGACAACGGTGCCGACCCCGTCAGCTAGCAGCGGGACGTCAAATGTCAGGCCGGGGTAGAGGTGTTGGCGCAGGAAAAGGTCGCGGTGGTTGAGGGCGGCAGCACTGAGTTTGATAAGTAGCTCGCTGCCCGTGGGCGTCGGCTGAGGAACCGTCTTTTGGACCAGAGGATAGTACACCTGGCCTGGTTTGCCGGGCTTGCCATCGATTGGGCTGATAAAGATTGCTTTTGGCATTGTGAGAGTACGATTAGAATTTGATGATGATGGTTCTGGTTAGTTAGGTATCAAGCTTTCTTATCCCCAGTCGATAACCGAGGGACGCAGCAGAAACTCCGGTTCTCCGATGACCTGCAGGAATGATTGGAAATCAAATGCTACAGTATCTAAACGACAAAAATAGCTTCTTTCTTCTTTTCCTGAGAAATCGCACAGCATCAATTGATGTAAGTCGTAGATGTAAGTTGAAGGAAGCTGCGCTGCTGCCGTGCCGAGGAAGCACGCTGGGCCTTGACCCCGCAATGATCTCCGACTCTCTGCCGACCTCCGACTGTCCTCTATCGGATGATATCTCGATTTTTTACATGGCACTCTCTCTACTCGGAATATCTATACGATCAATTGAGAACCATGCTCGTTGGGGCATGAGTTGCACCCAGCCACGATGCGATCGCTCCAGCCGAGGCTCTCGCGGATGACGTCGGTCCGCTGGGTCTGACCAGAGCTTATCACAGAACATATCAACTGATATAAAAAAGCATATGTTGATCTTTCTTGCTTGGCAGAGTTTAGTGATATCGTCTCGATGAGAAGGTCGAGGAATCAATTGATCGATCGGTGCTCTATAATCACTGCAATGCGTTCCGCGATAAATGTCAATTCATCATAACAGGCCATGTTTATCTCATATCCGCATACAAAACGCCATCCAAGAGCCCGAGGAGCATTCCCAGTCTATAATTCATTATATTAAGCTATATATTCACTGCTAACGTTCTTAATACGCTTTAATGTCCTATCTGTCTCCAACATGACTGGGCCGGAAACATGACCCTGATTAGGCGATGATAAGCAACGACGCATCAGGCCCTCAGCATGCATGTGGCCTCCACCTTGAACCTTCTCCTTTTTGCTTGCTGTTGATTGCCATGTTTTCCTTATCTTGGCGTGTCGCTCGAGCCTGCATCAATTGATCCATCGATTGATGTCGCCCGCTATCGTGCGCAGGCGATTCCAGCCGATACTACGAGTATATTATCGAAGTCAATCCACCGGCCTGTTACACAAACACCATCACCCCATCGTGCTGTCAGTCTCGCCAAAATGTCGTCCGATATCGAGAAGCCCCCTGCAAGCCCGCCATCGGACTCCAAGGAAGTCCAAGAAAGCAATGGCGTCGAAGCCGGCGACAACCAGCTTCTGGGTGTGTTTCCCCTGCGTCGAATACTCTAGCATGGCTAATTGGTCCGACTTTAGCCCAGCTGGGCTACAAGCAGGAATTGAAGCGCCAGTATTCGACCATTCAGATCTTCGCCATTGCCTTTAGTATTATGGGCTTGCTGCCTTCTATCGCCTCCACCCTGTCGTTTTCCATTCCAGCTGGACCCGTGGGAATGGTTTGGGTATGTTGCTTTACCTTCCTGTAGGAATTCCCGTGCTAATTCTAGCAGGGTATGTCGGAAAACAACCCAATCCGATAGTCTTGCTAACACGAAGTATAGGATGGCTAGCTGCTAGCTTTTTTATTCTCCTCGTCGGCCTTGCAATGGTGAATATGAATACACCGCTCGTTTCCCTGCTGTTCCATTCTAACATGAGACAGGCCGACCTTGCATCTGCGATGCCCACTGCCGGAGGCCTCTACTTTTGGACTCACCATTTTGCAAGCGAGAAGTGGCGGAACCCGCTCAGTTTTGTGGTCGGATATAGCAATACCATCGGACTAATCGGAGGTCTCTGCTCAATCGACTGTACGTGGCGCATACGATTGCTGTCCTGGCCAGCGCTGATTTAAACAGACAGTTTTGCTTTGATGTTGCTTTCTCTCATCTCGATCGCCCGAGATGGCGAATGGTCGGCATCTCGCCCAGTCATCTATGCCACCTTCCTTGGCTGCGTGGTACTCCATGCCGTGTTGGCAACCTTTTGCGGCCGCATCATGAACAAGATCCAAACGATTTGCGTCGGTCTCAATGTGGGACTTGTTGTCGCAACCGTCATTGCCCTGCCCCTTGGGAACCACAAGAACGGGGTTCCCATCAACTCCGGTTCCTATGTCTTTGGTCACATGGAGAACCTCACCACATGGTCGACAGGGTGGACCTTCATGCTCGCCTGGCTGTCACCTATCTGGACTATTGGCGCATTTGACTCTTGCGTACACATGAGCGAAGAGGCAACCCATGCGAGCCGTGCCGTGCCGATGGGCATTATTCTCTCGTGCGGACTTTGCGGCATGTTGGGTTTCTTGTCGCTTGCAGTCGTGGCTGCTTGTATGGATCAGAACCTTAACAATCTGCTTGGCTCTGCATTCGGCCAGCCGATGGCCCAGATATACTACGACTCTCTCGGAAAACCCGGTGCACTCGGTTTCATGGCTGTTGTTGCCATTGTCCAGTTCTTTATGGGGCTGAGCATTGTTAGTTTCTTCTTTAGTGGTTGAGTGTGAGGCACTGACTTATACTTTTTATTGTTAGATCGTCGCTGCCTCTCGCCAGACTTGGGCCTTTGCTCGCGACGGCGCTCTTCCATTTTCCGGCTTCTTTCGCCATGTCAGTAAACGCATCCGCTACCAGCCGGTGCGGACCATCTGGGGCGCGGCCTTTGTGGCCATCGTCATCGGACTGCTGACACTCATCGATACCGCCGCCGCCAATGCCCTGTTCTCGCTCGCTGTGGCTGGCACCGATCTCGCCTGGGGCGTGCCCATTTTCTGTCGTCTCGTGTGGGGAGACAAGACCGGCCGCTTTCGCCCGGGCGAGTTTTATACCGGCGTTTTCAGCAAGCCGATTGCCATCACTGCGGTTTTGTATCTGGTATTTGCCATCACTTTGGCCATGTTCCCGACGGAGGGTCCCAATCCGAAGTGTAAGTGGCTTCATTTCACTGCTTTTAACGATAAAAGCTGATCTCCTCTAGCGGATTCTATGAATTATACTGTTGTTATCAACGGTGCTCTTTGGATCGGTGCTGCTTTATACTACCTTTTTTTCGCAAGGAAATGGTACACCGGACCCAAGACGACTGTCAGTTAAGCGTACAGACCAAGGCACGCGTATGAAGTTTGTCAGAGATAATGTATACATGTATAGATGTTAGATTGAACAGAATGCTAGATTTTTTATTAACTGCTTTCATGCTTGAACTACAAATACTGCCTGTAACCGACTACACTAGACGCAAAAATATCAAAACAGCTAAGAGCTCCCCGCCAACTTGCTAACAGGAGTCTGCCCAGGGAAGAAACTCGTCGGAATAGTTGGAATCGGGATACTCGCCGTCGTCCCAAACGAGTCGGACAAGTCGGCCGCCATTGTCGCCGCCGAGTATCCGCTGGGCGCGGCCGTCACCGTCGACGTGGTGGCCGCATAGGACGTGACGTCGCTGCCACCGTCTTTCAGACAGAACCCGTCGCCGTAGGCACTCTCGCACACATAGATCTGCGAGTCGCCGGACTCGGTCCATAGAGCCCAGTCGCTGATGGTGATGTCTGTGCAGGGAACAGCGTCGGGGCAGATGACGCGCAGGGGCGCGCGCTGAGCCCCGTCCGCTTCGCCGCCGTGCCAGTTGGTGAAGGTGATGTTGGTGTAGCTGACGCCGTCACCGTCGGCGGGCGACTCGGACGACCAGTACGCGTCAATATCTAGGGAGTAGGCATTTCCGTGGCCTGGGTACAGATTAGCCTGCTGTTAGACAACATCGAGATGAACCGGGTAGACATACCGATGAAGTTCTCAAAGACTACGTTTTCGACTGTCCCACTGCCACCATTGGATTTGATCATCATCATCTGGTTGGATGACCAGGTGTAGACGTTGCGGTAGAGAATGTCGCTGATGTCGGTGTCTGCGCCGAGGGAGCCGATGGCGCAGCCGCCGCTCCAGTTGCAGTAGATGTCCTCGATCAGGATATTGTGGGCTGGGCTCTGCTAGTCATTAGTATGTCTGTGTTTCTTCATGGCTGGGGAGACGACTGACCTTGACAGTAACGCATTCGTCTTTGTTTGTGACCTCAATCTAGTAGATATCCATGCGTGAGCAAAAAGTCTACAAACAGAACCAGACAATGATAAACCACTCACATCGTGAATCCAGATATTGTCACTCCAGACATCAATCCCATCCAAGCCACCCTCATTAGCGCCGCGAATAGCCATATTGTACACCTCGCCGTTCTCGCACGTATCCATCGAAAAATGGAAACTGGGCGAGTCGACCAAGATGAAATCATGGACTGAGAAATCAGTGACTTCATAAAACCGCAGCAGCCGCGGTCCCGAAATGTTCCCGTCGACGTGGAACTCGTATCCCAAGCCTTGCATCGCGCCGCTGGAGGTTGACGAAAACAGCTCAAAGTCGCTGGCATGTTCGATGTAGATCATGTTGCCCCCGTCGGTGCCGCCACGATAGATGATGCCGTCGATCTGAAGCGCCCATGCCTCTCCGCCGCTCAGCGTCACCCAGGTGCTGAGCAAGTAGTCTCCTGAGGGCACGTAGACGAGGCCGCCAGAGGAGCAGTCGGTAAAGGCGTCTGTAAGCGGAGGACCCAGGTCGGTCGACTTGTCAGCCACGGCGCCGTAGTCGAGCACATTGCACAGTTTTGTGTCTTTTTTGGTGGAGACGCTGGTCAATGGGCCCACGGTGCCAGACAGCTGGGCTGCTGCTTGCTGCAGCAGGATTGCGCAGGAGAGGACGGTGTAGAACATTTGGAATGAGTGCACCTGTTGTCACTGGTGTATAAATGCTGTAAAAAGAGTTCAGTGATCGCCCTAGGTTCTCCTCAATTTATATCTCAACTGTCCATCTTGCTTGCCCCAGACGTCCCTGGCCCATGCGATGTCGATCCTTTAATCCGGTATTATTATTCCGTCGTGTCTCTTGTTATTATCGAAAACAACGCACCAAAACCGTTTCTTAATACACATCTTTAACCCTATTGAATTCGTTGCCCCGACCGAACTGCAACTTGATCCCCCCTGCAGTGAGACCCGACATGCTAGAAAAGCCACCAATTACTGCCAGACAACGCCTGCACTCCGTCGTTTGAACTAGAAAAGCGGGTTTTCGGGTCTCCAGTTCTTGGCTGGAAGACAGTCTGATGAGCGAAAGATATAATTGGCGGATAAAATAAGCGCTGATGCTCGCGAGCATTAAACAATTTCACGATGCGGAGGTGGCCCTCTTCGTGGCGTTTCATGTAGATTCGGCATACGCTATCCCGAGACCTGCCACTCTTGAAATTGAGACTGACGTAAACCTTTGGGCCATGTCTCATAAATTTGATTTGATGTGTGAAGTTTGTAAAGTTTAATTTAAATGCCGACCCGATAGCGATCTTCTCACCCTGAAGATGTCACAGGTATAACATGATGATATTAGATATTCGCCGTCTACATATGTTTATGGGAACCGCGACATATCGCCCAAAGCTAGTCAACTGAAACATGCAACTGTTTTGTAGCCTTTGGGAACTTCATGGTGGCATCGCAGTCTTTGTTTCGGACCATTCTTCGCAGTTATTCAGTACGCGTGATCGATATACCATTGTTGTTGTCATAGAACAAGTGGGTAAGTTCAGAAGCAAATTGCATAGCCCCTGTACCATCAAAATCAGATCAACATGCAATTAACGGTGATATTGTTATTTCGAACGAGCGACTCGGACATACGTACTGATGATTCACCATGTAAGCGTAAAAGCAGTGGATGGCTGAAACGCAAGCTAGGATCGCTGGTACTCCCTTGACTGGATTTTGTATTCATAACATTGTAGTCTTCATCGATAACGCATCTTTGTCTGTAAAGCCACAAGGATTTCGAGCGCGCACTCGATACTCGTACGGGGTTGTGCCCATGGCTTCAACCTTGCGATGGCCATGTTTTGAAGCTCGGTGATGTGCGGCACATATTCGCTGAGCGCAGGAGACAGAGCGGCGAGGGAAAGAATCATAGCGGATCCGAAGCAGCTGTATCTGTCAATATTGACTTTGCTTCTAGGAGACTTTTCAACAAACATACTTTATCGCTGAACTGTACGCGTGTGGTGTGTATCTGCTCAACAGATTCTCAGAGAAGAAGAGAAAAGACCGACAGCCAAAGAGACCTATTTTGCATCTGTCTAATATTGCAGGAGAAACCGTTTCTCCCGACTTTAAAGAGGTGACGTATGCAATGAGTGGACAAAAAATAACATCCCTGGTAGACCAGTACCGAAGGCGGAGAATGTAAGATTCTGGGTTCACATCTTAAGTCGCCAAATCTGGTTGAATGAGGGCCGGTAGAGACTGGTACCACATCACAGACGTCGAGTAAATCTTCTGGCGTTCTAGTTGATGAACCGTCGGATGAGTTGGGGGGATAATGTATCCTATTAAGAAGCAATTGCAGGGATATTTCAGCCAAAAACATCATGTCTGCTGGGTTCGGCTTCTCTAAAGATGGAAAACGTAAGCCGTCCACTGCATGCATAATGCCGCTGCGAGGTTGATGAAATTCCGACAAGATATCACTAATAAAATTAACAAACGTCTTTTAGTTCTATCTCGTGATTTTGTCTAAGTAGGCCGCACCTTTCAATAAGAAAAAATGACCATGCAATGCGAAAGAGTTCGTCCTTTTCGGATTCACTGAACGAATCGCGTGATCTTCAACCGGTCAACTAAATTCAAGGAAATAGGAACAAAACCTACTTTATTAGCAGTTGCTGCACCGTTGTCGATGCCAAATGAATAATTTTCCAGGCTCTCAACGGCTGCGTCAGATAGGAAAGATATGTTGCACACAGAACTAATCCGTGTGCTAAGTTCATGTTTCCGCAAAATGTCGTGGCCCAAGAATTTGTTAGGATGTGGAGAGCAGGCCTAAAATATTTCATTCCAGGGATGATCTCTCCCTCCACATATTGGCTCTGTATAGCTTTCCCAACGATGGAACCAATTGCAAAGACAACAAGCACCACCGCTTCCTCTTCCGGTGCTCCTGTGGGCAAATTAAATACGCAAGAGAAGCGAGTCACAAAAGAATCTTGATCGTAAAAGAGATTGGCAAGATGAGTAAACTGAAAAAAGTTATGTATTAGAGACAGAGCCGTGTCTCTATCAACAGCCGGTACCGCCAACCTATCCCCAAAAGAATTGGACGATTGGTCTTAAGATAACTCACGACGTGACTCATCTAGGAAGAAAAAGTCCTCTGGGTATTTCCCGATGAGTGAATGGATCTCTGGGAGAAGCAAGAGACTGTTGTTGCTGCACCGACGGACCGGAAATGGTGAACTGTGGGCGAGTCCTTGCATTGTTACCATTCACTGGCCTGGGTTGTTGCATACTCTGAGAATTTGAAGGGTCTGAAGATGTCATAACTGATTGATGTTGATGCTCTTCTGGTACAACACGGCTGGGGCGATTTTCAGCTGCTGTTGCCATTCGATGGTCTGGAGCAACGCGTCCGTTTGCAAACGACCTCATTATAGACGTTGAACTGAGACTTGTCAGCTAATGAAATTTACTGGGAAGCTGTAAATAGTACGAAACAGGAGAATAAGTGCAACGTAGCCCTCTTACATGGCATTCTTCGCAGGGGACGCAGGAGTCGCATTTTCGCTTTCTACTGGGGCCAGTCAACGACACATGCGTCGGGTTTTCTCAAAAGCCGTACCTAGCTCGACACGCGTCACAAGCAATCGGTGATCGGGTCCTCTTGGACTCCTAGACTCCATGGTAACACGGCGGGGACTGACTGCTCTCTAACATGGAAAGATTGGTTGATGCGTGAGTACAAACAAATTGGAAGCCGCGATGGATAAATAAAGACGCTAGTCTAATTACGGTAAGGCGCTTCCTTGAACTAAGCCTAAAAAGCGATGGATGGATGTATAAAACAGCAACTTTGACAACTATCATGTAGAATAATAAACCAAAATATAATATTATAGTAATATGGAGGTACTTGGATAAAGTCAAAGTTGACGTATAAATTCAATTTTGCATATTATATGTCCAAAGAAGCAAAAATAAGTATCAAGTGTTGTAAACATCCATGTACCAATTGACGATATTAGTTGTGATGAAATATTTCAATACCCTAAAAAGCTATTTCACATACCTAATTCACGAATATTTAATCAACGATTAAACAATAATCTAATATTACGTTTAAATGTGGCATCATCTTGCTACCGTGTTAGGCGAATGTCTACGGAGATACAGGCAAGTTTCCCTTGACTCGGAAATAAACATCGCATACACCGGAGCGGCATGGAATAGTATGCCTGGAGTAGTGGTTAGCGACTTAGCAGTGATTTCTGATAGGACGCAGAAATGGGCTTCCGGAGATAATTAACCCTAAACGCCGGATTTCTGACGAGCGCCCCGCAACCCTTCACGACCAACAGACAAGATGATACATCATTTATTTTTTCAATATATGGACTTAAGCTTTTTTAATATTGATCTATATCCCACTCGGCAGTGGGATCAGATAGAGCGTCCAAAATTGAAGTTATTTAAGGGGAGGTATGGATACGCCCAGGAAACATGTACACTCGCTTCTTATAGAAACTCAATCATCCATAATAATCAAAACACCTCCAATTAAAAAGTCATGCCTTCTATTTCAAACCAGGTCGTCCTAGTCATTGGCGGCTCCTCTGGAATTGGCCATGCCGTCGCACAACTTGCTCTTGAACAAAACGCACGGGTTTTCATATCCTCGTCCAATTCAACACGCATTTCCAGCGCAGTCGATTCCATTCGCAAGAAATTTCCCGATGGGCGCATCGAAGGCTTTCCCTGCGATCTCAAGTCCGCCCAAGTCGAGTCCAACCTCGAGAAGCTTTTGGATCAGGTCGTCGCCGCCAACGACGGCCAGCTTCTCGATCACATCGTCTTTACTGCAGGTGACGCGCTTCCCATCAAGCCTTTAACCGAGATTGATCATGACTTTATCCATGACGCCGGACAAGTCCGTTTTGTTGCTCCTTTGCTCGTTGGGAAGCTTGCTCCTCGCTTCTTAAAGCAAAGCTATACATCCAGTTTCACACTCACTGGTGGCATGATCGCAAGGAAGCCATCGCCAGCCTGGTCAGTTACTGCTGGGTATATGTCTGGCCTAGAAGGAATGACCAAGAACCTGGCTCTTGATTTGAAGCCGATTCGCGTTAATCTCGTCTTGCCCGGCGGAGTAGACACAGATCTGTGGGGGACGGTCGAGGAGAGGAAAGGGACAATGGAATTCCTGAAAAAAATTTCTTTCCAGGACAGAGTTGCGTCGGCTGCCGAGGTAGCAGAATCGTATATATATCTGCTCAGGGACACGAATGCAACCGGATCTACCGTGACAACTGACGGCGGCGTTATCCTGATTTGATTGAAAGGTCAATTTTTCAGTGCATTACTTGCGAAGAATTCAAAAACTCAATATATCTAGTTCTAAATTCATTCTCATCTTTTTATATTCTGCAAAACATGAAAGAAAGGCCGAATTAATTCTTGCGTTCCAAATCAATATTCTCCAGTTCGACGGTTTTCCCTTTGGCATCACTGACTATCCCCTCGTTTTCGGCCCTCAAGTCGGCTCTTTCAGCAAGTTCTTTCGTTATCTTTTCCATATACTCTTTATTAGTCGAGTCCTTGACCACTTGCCAAATGCTTGGTCTTTTGCCGTCCCTATCGGCAAACAGTAAATCAACTGCTTCCAAAGGCAGCTTGCTCGTCTCGGGGTAGCAAAAGTATACAATGGGAATAGTACAGAAATTGATAACCGCAAACACAATGTAGCTTTTGTAGGCGATATTTGTGATCATCGGCGGCGTAATTTCGACGACAAGAAACGTGAATAGCCATTGTGATACCACCGCAAACGCGCCGCCACGGAGACGCAATTTCAGTGGCAGCAGCTCGCTGGGATAAATCCACATGTTGGATTGCCAACCCAGCGTGAAAAAGGTCTGGAAGAGATACAAAACGACAACAGCAGCGTAGCCGAGCCCCTTGGTCCCAATACCCACGAAAATGGCAGATAATAGCATACACGTCCCCAGTCCAGCGCTGCCTATCATGAACAACTTGCGTCTCCCAACTCGATCAATCAGGTACCATGGTGCAAGACTGCTGAATAAGTACCAGATTTGCATTCCACCAGACACCAACATGGCGTCGTAGCGATTCATGCCAATGGAGTTTTCAAAAATATACGGACCAAGAGAGGACATGACATTGCAACCAGACAACTGCTGGAAAAAGTTTGCGGAAAATCCGATAAGGACACGAGTCCAGCCGCTGATTCCGCCGTCCTTGAACACATCGCTCCATAACCCAATTTCCTCTGCCTCAATGGCAATGGCGTATTCGATCTGTTTCAGTTCTTCAACAACATCGACACAGTCAATGTCCTGCCCTCGAAGAGCCGCGAGCGCATATTTGGCACGTGGTATATGGCCACCAGCTGCGAGCCAACGCGGAGATTCGGGGAGAAAGGGAAGCAAAACAAAAAGTATCAAGGGAAAGATAATCTGGAAAGCGCAAGGTACACGCCACTGTACCGAGCCCGGATAAAAGGACATGCCGTAGTCGAGCCAATTGGCGATGATCAAGCCCATGATCAAGTTCGACAGCTGCATTGCCATCATGCGCCCTCGAGACTTGGGTGTGGTGCATTCTGAAAGCCATATTGGAATTACCGTGGTCATCATACCAAGTCCAAAACCGGCGACTAACCTTGCCACCAAAAATTGTGCCATTCCAAATGATGTAGTCTGCAGAATGGCGCCAATGGTAACAATGACTGCGCCGGCAAAGTTGTTGGGCTTGCGACCCCAGCGATCGCCACTGATTAGACAATATACGGCGCCGAACATTGCTCCAACTTCGTACGATGCTACCATAAAGGCAAGCAGCGATGAATTAGGGTTTCCGAAGGTCTGAAGAAACTCGGGCGACGTTGTCAGCCCGCCCATGAAGCCGAGATCATAGCCAAAGAGGAGAAATCCTATTGAGCAGGAAAATGTGACTGCATATACAAGAGGCTGGCCTTTGAGGCCCAAGAATGAAGGTGCACTCATCTTCCAGTAGCAAGTAGAGACGCTGTCGCGGTGTGATAGAACTACCGCATGAGACCCAACAATCTAACTTTCTGGTGCTAAGGGGCAATGGCCTTTATTTATTAATTTATACACTAGCCTCATCGCATAACGGCGAATCAGAATGGGGGTACTCGATTTGTTGTGCAGAAATCGGTCGACCAATCTTCAAAGTGGGATTTATTCCGCCTGGATGCCTCGACACCCCTCCTGCTTACGTCTGTGTACTACCCTTGAGGCCTAAATCTCGGGGAATGGCCGATATCACTAGGCGCTTGGTCGCCTTACGCAGCACGATTTTAGTAGGCTGACCTCGGTAAACAAGGACAATTGCAGATGCGAATCATCGCTCTGGGGAAATAGATCGACAGCGCCTCGGAGTAAGCCCGAGCGGAGACCGGGTAAAGGGCCGTAGAGCACAAGTTGAAGCAGCATGTTGCATTATTTCCATCTAATCAAGGCGGGGGAAAATGCGGAGACCAAGAAATTGGGGGAAGTGGAGAAAGCATTCAGCCTATTGTGGAAGTACAAGAGTTGGTACAATTTCCAACACTATTTGAAAGCGTTGTAACTTATTGGACTACTAAGTATATGTGCACCCTGAACCAACCTTGGCAGACAACAAGTAAATGAAGAAAATTTGAAATAAATAAAAGAAATTATATCCCATAAAATTTGAAATATTCACGCAGATAACTCGAATGTACTCGTCGGCCGCATCTCCAAGCCTCCCTTAGCATACGTTTCGTCAATAACCTGCATCTGATTCATGCTATCTTGCCCATCGATCCAAATCCCATTTCCCTTGCGACCTTTGACACGATGCACAAATTCTTCAAGCTGGTATCGATAGGTTGGCCACCAATATGCGCTCTGACGTCCGTCCGATTTGTCTGACCAATCGTATTCCTTGATATTCTTCTTTTCTGTCCAGGATCGGGTCACTTGCGACCCGTGTTCAAAATTTTTGATGGTATGTTTGTCCTGAACGACAAGACTGTGATATAAATGTGGCATGAGATGATTATACATAGTGACAGTCCGTTGGACGAAATGAGCCTCTCCCTCCCCGAGTTCCGGGGTATCAACCTTCTTTTCTTCTAGTTCAGCAACACATTTCGGCCAGCCGATACTGGGCCAATTTCGTGTCCAGGAAGATGGGAGTAGCGGCCATCCGCCCGTCGTGATCAAGTCAGCGTTGATTCGGCCTTTTGCTCCGGTATTAGACTTATAAGTTGCACTAACAGCTTCGTCAATCTGCTCGGGTCGTTTTGGATCATCGGATCCCGTCCCTTGATTAGCTATTGTTCTAAATTCCACAGTCTGAACTTGGGGATGCTGGTCGTTGAGAATCTGCCGAACATTGGAGATATTATAAGTGGCAAAGTCCATGACACAGCCACCCGCCAATGCAAAGTTTAGACGAATGTCATCCCTAGCGAAATAGCCCTTCAACATATATGATTCACTGGAAGCAGTCTTTAGTGGCCCTGCCAGCGGATCCTTATGAATGAGCGAGAGGAACTTTTGCCATGCCGGATGGAAGCGGTAGTGAAAGGCCTCTAGCACAACAGGCGCATCCGATGCAGTCACTCGAGGATGGTTAAAGAGTTTTGCAGCTTCTATGGCATTCGATGTCGCCGGCTTTTCGAGAAGGACGTTTTTACCAGCCTGTACGGCACGCAAGGCCCATTCGTAGTGGTGTGAGTTCGGAAGCCCAATGTATACACTGTCGATCGAGGGATCGTTCAGGATGTCTACCAAATTAGATCGGGAACATCGACTTAACTTTTCCACAAGGATGTTTGCTTCAACCAGAATTCGTACCTTGATAAGTGTCATGAACTATAGGGATGCCGTGCTTCTTGGCGTATGCTTCTGCGCGCGAACGATCTCGCGCTGCGACACAAGCGACGACAACTTCGGGGTGCGATTTTGCAGGGTTTATAAATGCCATGGGTCTAGAACATCATGAGAGCAAATTAGCATGTTACGCGACAGGGTTTTGGGGCTCATCAAAACGTACGCGATGGCGGATGCGCCCAAGACTCCGAATCGCAACGGTTCGTTGCTCTTGGGGGCTTCCGGCCCGGAAATGAAGGCATAGAGGCGATAGAAGAAGCTGAGCATGCTTCACAGTATAGGTATCTGCAACTGGATACTTCATATGAATATATCGAGGTCGATCGGTGAATACAAATACAGAAGTCGGAGAGACGAGTACTTGAGGAAAACAAGCTCCGGCACGTTGCGGGGAGCTTCCCCAGCCAATTACCTTCTTGCTATCAATTGATGTAACATTGTAAGCATTAGGTATAATCTTGGAAGTCCTTTTATAATCTTAGCAGGAAAAGTGCTTCTTTTACCCATGTATGCCGCATTATAATTGTTGCCGGTCTAATATGTTGGGATTTGCTAGATCTACCGCGCAGACAATGTAGATTACAGTCCCCTAGGGAGTCGCTTCATATACCGAAACTCATAATGACCCCATTTGCCCCCCTGGTCTGGTGCCGGTGCCGGTGCATACCTATCCAAGTCGACATCAAGCGTCCCGACTGTCTCAAATCCATGCTTTGCATACATTGGCCACGCATCGGCGGACGAATGCACCCAAATGAACACACCGGCCGCATCTGCTCTCTCAGTGCCCCATCGTAGGAGTGTCGAGCCTACTCCTTGAGATTGCCACTTGGGTGCAACACAGAGGGAGACGACAAACATACACTTGGTGCCTTCTGGCATGAGCTTGTCCATCCAATCTTTCAAATCGGCGCCTGTTATCGATTGTAAACGCTTGATCGGGTCATTGTCTTCAACGGTATCTGTGTTTGCTTCGACGCGGTCGGTTGGCCGGTGCTCTTTCTTCTCACTTCTGTCTTCAAAAGAAGCTGTAATTGATTTTTCAATGATCCCAGGACGCATGTCTGCGATCTCTGCTTCGGTGAAGCCCCGAAACCCCCACGATACCCAGCCCGTAATTTCGCTAGATGCAGTATCTATCGCTTTCAAGAGGACATATTTGGGCGATGTAGCCTGTCGGGGTATATCTGCAGTCATGGATTTCGCATGGTCATATGGATATTTTCCGAGACTTTTCATTTGAGTATGGCGATCATTGACAAAGGAATCCCCGCTTATTTTGCCGAGGATTTCGGCGTCTTGAGAGGAGGCGATCTTGATAGAGAATCGGGAACTCGTCATCGTGATAGTTTAGTTAAATGTAATGAGTAATAGTAAAGGCTTACAGGGTTTTATATGATGCAGTTGAGAAGATGTTTTTTGGCCGTCGGGGACCTTTTACGGTTAGTGACGTAAATTACCCATCTTGGTAATGATTGCAGTCTCACATCGTGAAAACATTGAATTAAGAAGGAATTATGAAATTCTCCAACTTGAAATTAACCCTTGATTTATTTAAACTGTGAAAGTTCCAATATAGATCAACATGTAAATATTTTGAACACAAGAAGCGTTGTAAACTAGTTGTACTTAAAAATAAAACAACCCACAATTTGGAAGATGAAAATATCAATAACAGTAAATATGTAGCCAATAAAGTGAAAATAAAAAAAACTGACGAAATAAAAATGCACGAAGTTTCCGGCCCAGAGTCCTAAATGCAACGAGAATGAGGGTCTCAATCAAATCAACTTGATGGCTGGCAATTGCAGCATCACCGACACCCAAACACAATACAAATGAAAGGACTTTTTGTCGGAGGCGTTGTCGGTATTGCGCACAAACCTCAAGCCAGTAAAAGCACCTAATGCTATAGGGAGAATATAGGAATAGGTCGACAACCCCAAGTAATACGGACAAACCACCGACCAAAACGTCAAACAGCCGGCCAGGGACCAACGGGCAGATGCAGAACCCATCAGCAAAGGCACGGTCGTGCGACCCTTGAGTGCATCGCCTTCCATGTCTCGGAAATCTTGCGCGTGGATGGTGCTGAGAATAACCAGCCCGAAAATCAGCATCCACAGACGTGCATCCCGAGTATCCGTGTGGCCGGACACAATCGCCAGGCTGCCCAGAGCGTAGAAGATGTAACCCCCGGCGGCAAGGAGATTACGCATGAACCAGTTTTCGTTGCCGCTCTGGTTGTCGTATGCCCAGTACAGGGCGAATAGGACTACAGTTTCCTGCATGACACCGGTTACGTAACCGAGGGCCAGGGACAGAAGAATCATGCCTTGCAGAAGCCAGGTCGCTTCGGTAGGATGAATCCGGCCGGATGCAATTGGCCGGGATGGTTTGTTGATTTGGTCTTCTTCGATGGATTCTGGGGAATTTTGGTTGTTGATGTCAAACACCATCAAAACCGCCCAAAGCCAGGCTAAAGCGCGTGGGCAGTTGTGAAGGACAGCGAAAATCGACAGCGATTCGGTTGTTAGGGTCGACTTTGTGAGGGATCCCATGATGGCAAATGTCATGCTGGGCATTATTACTGTGGTGATATCGGAATAGAAAAAAAGGTAGATTGTGTAGGCGTGAAAGAGCAGGGACCTTTCGGCGCGAACGAAGGATTCCTAATACACATTTTGTCAGAAAGTAGAACTTTAAGAAAGAATTCAACAGATAATAATATGTACCGATTTGGGGTTTGATAGTTGGGCCTCAACATGGCAAGACCGAATATAAGTCGACATTTTCAATGTTCTTGTCAAGAGCTGCTTTGCTCACGAGTATACACCACGCTAATTGATACTGGTTCACGCTATAAAACTGAATATCAGATTCCATTAGATGGATTGGCCCCTTTTATATTATAATTTTATGTTGTATCGGTTTAGGCTAGAGCCATCTATTCCCCAGAGGGTCACCGCAAGAAGGGAGGCATCGTAACGACCATCCGCAAGACAAAACACCCTACACCTTGCACATGCTATGTAATATTTGTGGTCCTAATTTCTTTTCTATTGGAAGGATTTATCTCCTGTCCTTAGTGCACATGAGGATTACCTGCAGCCATCGGCGATCAATAAGCCTGAAAAGTGAATAAAAGTAGACTATTTCTATTTGTAGTAAACACTCCAACCTGATCTATGACCAAAATACTTCTTTTACCTGTGTAGATTATGGGTAGATAGGGCCTAGAACCAGACTAGCATGCAGGGATATTGGATATAGTTTCATTAGAAGAAAAATACCAATTATTACCAACATACGGAGTACTCCATACAAACAAGTAGCATTTCGTTATGACGAAATATTGGTCTGCCGAGGTTAAATTATTTCCGTTCTGAACATGACGAACACTATTAAGGATCATCCGGGGGGGTGAAATAATCAAATGACCATTCGTGTATATTGAAGAGTTGGAGTTTCTTTTCAATAGCGCCAACTGACTGGCGTGACAGTCCCCCGGGACTGAATATTCCCAAGATTGGGAGCCACAGATTTCCGCAGGGTATTTGGAATGCGCATGTCTCGTTGCTTTCTTTTCTTTTCCTGTTATCTTTGTGTAACATGCTTCCTCTGTTTCGGGACCGCCAAGTTCACCCTCCAATACCGCATTATTTTGCCTATTCAATAGTTTAAAGTCAAATAATTCCCAATCGTGTGGAGCCGAGATGCGCGCCGTGGCCGATCTAAGGCCGATCTAATTCTTAATTTGTATTATATCGAGTGATCCACACCTATTTCTGGTAATTCCTTTGTCTAACATTAACAGTGCTTTTTCTGGCTGGTTCCCGGTTCCCGGGCCAGGGGCACGTGCTGTGGCCAGCCCTGATTTGCACCAGCCAGAAACATACGTGAAGATCGACGCAGTAGCCCCGTTATTGTTTGCTCATGCACGGTCTTCGATGAAGAATAATGGGGCCGGATAGATGATCCCTCGATCCGATCTCCCTGGCTGCACAGTGCACCCAGACCATCGGGCTTCTCCGGACTTTATTCGTGCAGCTGCGTCGATCTTCGGTTTTTTCAGCCGGCTCAGCTTCCGATAGGCCCCAGGCCTGAGGCAGAGGCGAAATCTGGCCCATTTATGTGGCTGTTGCCTTCGTGTGTTGGTTCCTTGCTCGAGCGTTGAGAGTGAATCGCCGTACGGAGAACTCCGTATAATCCGTTCAGGCAACGCTTAGCGATTAAGTTTGTTTTTGTTTTTTTAAACATTCCAAGATGTATTGAAACAGCCAGGTATCATTAAATCATAATTGCGATCCACAAACTTGGTACAGCCCCTAACACCGGCTGTATGCTCCCATCTAGCTGCTTCCAGCTTGTCTGCTTAAGGTTTTGGCTACGAGGTGAGGGTGTGAGACAATCTACTACGCCGTCTACACGAATGAATAAGTTGAAAATAGTTCAGCCTTGGCTAAAAGTTACGTGAAGGACGGTGTTACCACAGATTTTATCAATTTTAATCGAGCCTACATATCGTCACTATTCTAATCCAACATTCAAAGAAAAAACCTCGTTCACGAAACATTTGAAGTCCTTTTAAGTTGATCTTCCCCCAATAGTCCAATCTTCATGAAATAATCATACGCCAGGCTAAAATTCGGCCTCGTGAAGTCTCACTTGGACTCCTGTTCCGCTTCTGTTTTCAATAGCGTGATGGAGTCGAATACGACCATCTCCTTCTTCCAGGTTCTCCATCTTGTCAAAACGCTGGCAGAATCTAACCACAACATACCCGGCTTCAGTGAAAGCGAATTGCTCTAATTATCAGTTAGAAATAAAAGTACTAAAAAAACGTAGCAGAATGAGAAAATAGTAGCACTTACGTCCCAAACATTTCCTGTCTCCTGCTCCGAAAGGAATGTACTCCCATCCAGGTTGCTTCTTCTCGAACCTCTCTGGCTTGAATTCCTCTACATCTGATCCCCAGAGGTCCTTGCGGTGTTGCATCGCATAGGTCGGGATCAAAATCTGCGTTCCACCAGGGATGAACACTTTGCCCTTTCCATCCTGGCCGCCTCCAACAGGTAGGGTCGTGTCGCGAAGAGCCACGCGTTCATTCATGGGAATAACGGTGGCGATGCGCAAAGCTTCCTTCATTACATTATTCAAATACGTGCAGTTGCGAAGAACGTGGAAATCAATTTTGGTTCGAGTGGGATGAGCGCCGAAAGTGTCTATGACCGTTTCGCGTAGTTTTGCATACACTTCTGGGTGGCGAACAAGGAAATAAAAGACCCAACCGAGAAGAGACCCTGTGGTATCACGACCAGCCACGAGTACATTCAATGTCTCGCCACGGAGTTCATCAATATTCTGTGTTTCCTTTGCTAGTTCGTCAAGCAGGATAAACTTGCGCTGTTTCGGCTCGTCGTGGATACCTTTCTCTGCCTTGAGCTGCGACAGTCTCGAGATAACGATCTCGTCAACCCAGCGGTGGAGGCTGTTGCACGATTTACGGAACTTCCTGCTGTTGAGTAGCCAGTAGAATTTGTCGAGCTCAACACGTCTGTGGACTGCCATCTTGGCATTGTGAAAGTGTGTCGCCATCTCCACGCCGTGCTTTGTGCCTTCCTGGGAGTTGACGGATTTACCATACAAGAACTCGGATGCCGTGTCGAGAGTGAAGTTGAAGAGCATGGGCTGCAGGTCTACTTTTTCAGTCCACTTCGATTTGGGCTCGACAACCAATCGTTTCATCAATGCTTGCACATGCCGTTCCTCTCGTTCAACGTCCGATACGATATCCCGTGCGAATTGCGGCCGAAGGAGCGAACGAGAGTGTTTCCAATCCCAGCCACGAGTGGTAAAGATTCCTCTTCCAATCATTGGCAACCAGCTCATTTGCCGAAAGACTGAAATATCAAAGTCGCTGCTCTGTGTCGAAAAAATGGCACGCATATTCTCGGGGTCCCGGGTGACGAAAATCTCATAGTCGAAGATAGGAACTCGAACGGTGTGACAGTCTGGCGAAATGCTATCCATGGTATCCATAATATATTGGGGGTTGCGATCTTCGTTTGTTGCTTGGATCGATTCTATTCGATATTGATCAGCCAACACCACGCCAACAACACTTTGAGTCGGAATACAAACCCTTTTTGACCGGGAGACCTAGTCCGTTGGTCAGTTGGAAGACTGGAGGAGGAAGGCATCCTAGTTCAGCCTCTTTCTGTCGATTACGACGCTTTCGAATCTTGGAATTGATTTTTTTGTATACAATGAACCCCACGACCAGGAGGACGAGTAGCTTGGGCAGGTACATATTGATGGTTTGAGATTGTTCTGAGCATCAAAACTTTTTTTTTCAAAATGAGAGAGGACAACTAGGGGTTAATGCTTTTATCTGCAGGCTCGCCCCTCGCAAAGCTGTGCACTCAGGGGCATAAGTTTCGCGTCAGCCAGTCTGACCGGTCGGATAATGTTGTTCGGTGAACACCTCGCGTCGTTCACTATTATGTGTTGTCAAACTATTGAACTCGCATGCGTACCTTAGAGGTAGTCAATGAAAGTGATTGTCCAATGTGTATTGTTGAATGGCTTTTGTGTCTGCGAGGGGGTCTGCAAGACTCGCCGCTATTGACCTCAAATTTCCGAAATTGGAAATTCGCCAACGCCCACATCCCTACGTGGCTTGAGTAATTATGCCATGGTTAGTTTTGTTATTATTGTTATCATTTTGACTGGCCCTCAGAGCCTACGGCCTGTTGAGTTACTAATTATGTGTGTTTCAGCGGATTCGTTCCTTGTGCACATTAGTTGATGCCTGACAATAATCACAATTTTTTTCCTTGTTTTCTGCTGGAAGATCAAAGTTTGTCAATTTATTCAGACTCACACCGATTTTCCCAGACCTCTAGTGGCTGGATGGTACATATGGAGCCCGCATTCGAATGGAGAAGTGATCTGTCACGCATCCATCCCTTGGTTGCCCATCAAATTATATCAATCAGGAATTGTGTACTTGCTGAGAGAGAACCAGCCTTTTTTTTTAATGGCTATGTAGTGTGACGCATAGCCTATTTCTAAGAAAATCACTTCTATGTAGGTCTCTTGAACAATGCTTAGCCCCAGGTACATATATGTTCAGTAAAAGTATTTATCCGTGCTATTAAAAATTTCCATTATTTTCATTTTTACCTCGCAAATATTGTTCTTAGGAAAAGTTACCTTTCAAACAATTAGTTCATTATTAATTGTCCCCAAGTGGCACCATCCTTATCAGTCAGCGTGTGCTTGATCTATAAGAAGCTCAATTAAGAGAGCCCGGTGATGACGGTGGACCCCGAGCTCCTTCCTCCTCGTCTTGGCGCTGATCACTTGCGCTCCTCAGCTTCAGCCAGCACCTCCTCCAACCTCGACAGTACACTCCACCATCAATTGCGCTGTTCCTTCTATCTGTTGAATTGGTCGCGAACGCTTCAAAAGTATTTACTTCCCAGATCACGTTCCCTGCTTCCCAGTTTCCGAGTCGGCGTCCTCTTCCGCCACATTTTCGCACCTCTCTCCGCAACTCCAGGTGACTAGCATTACCATACCAGGCTGCAACTGATTGCATCTCATATAGCAAGCGCAAAAAGTCTACCATGACTCGACAGATCCCATGAGCCCATCCTACCTGTGACGCAACTCGAAAGCGCTTATTCCTCAGCTACGCGGCTGGATTTATTGCTACAATTGTGGGAGCAACAGTTGCATAACATCGCCAACTCTTTCTTTCTTGTGCAGAGCAAGTTTGGACAGCTACAATGTCGGGTAAATCAGGTCGTTCGACCGCTCCGTCAAACGGTGTGCCGATGCCACAGACTTTCGACAAAATCCCAGATGTCGATGTGAAGACAGCGTCGCAAAACGGACCATCCGAGTCCAATAATCACAGCACGGGCATAAGCGTATCTCAAGGGGTGTTGCGACACAATACTAGCGAAAAAGACACGGATGCAGGCTCGCAGACCACCACTTTGCCTCCCGAGAAAGTCTTTTCTATCCAGCTGGGGTCTGAGCTCTTTCGGCTCTCGGGTGCTTCGATAGCATCAGATGGTTAGTTACGAGTTGTTGCTTTCGACATACGCACGCTAAGAATCTTAGAGCACCGTCATATTTCTCTCGATTTTTCGAAGAACAACTTCGACAGACCGAAAATGGTGGGAACGTGAGAACGCTCTACATTGATCGAGATCCAGCAACATTTCGTGAAATTTGCCGGCATCTTCAGGGTCAGCATGTTTCCAAGAGCTTTATAGTCCTGGCATATTGACTGTCGATAGGATATCACATCTACCCACGTGATGGTCTAGAATATGTCAAGCTATTTGCTGATGCGCAGTTCTACAGCTGTATGTTTCTGGCTGTGTATAAAGAAATTATGAAACTATTCGCTGACAGTATATGCAGTGCCTCGCTTGACCTCACGGATCTTCGAATCGGAAATCTACATACAAATAGGCGAGCGTCATTTCCAAGTATCTCGAGACATGTTTTCGGGTCCTGGTGACTCTCCAAACTTTTTCAACTTGGGCTTTGCAATATTGTTTGCCACGCCGTCAGATGTTTTCCCTGGTCTCCCCAGATCAGGTTTATTACGGCCGCCTTCAATCATTCCGCCAAGCATACCAAGTCGATCCGGCGATACCTTTGCTGAAATCGTACACATGTTAAGAGGGTATCCTGTCCATATCCGAAACGAAAATCACCGGGCCGAATTACTTCGTGATTGTCGATACTATCATTTACGAGGTGTTGAACAGAAGCTGATCCCTCACCACATCAGCTACAATCCGGGACGGGAGCGTGATGAGATGCTTATTCGACTAGAGGACGTGAGACAATCAGGTATTCAGGTCGTCAACGATGGCTCGTCGGATGACGCATCTATCCTTGCTGGATGGGTACATTACGCTCGGCCATTTATAGACGACAATTCCTACGAAATGGTGTTGGAAATTGGAGGACAAAATACTGTGCTTAATCTGGACACTATGCGCGCCGATTTCCGTGGTCTAGCCAAGGCCCGCGTGAGCAGCCTAGTGCAAGTAATTGCCAATAAGCTCAATCTCCCCAACAAGGCACCTCTCGGTTTGATGATGATGTCTGGCCAAGCGAACCGAGCGTCGGCAAGTCCTGGAAACACTCC
This sequence comes from Talaromyces sp. P118-02, assembly GCA_037040535.1. NCBI lineage: Eukaryota > Fungi > Ascomycota > Eurotiomycetes > Eurotiales > Trichocomaceae > Talaromyces > Talaromyces sp. P118-02. The sequence goes on from JAXQGY010000021.1 coordinate 49,163, forward strand.
GCTGAGTGATGATCGGCCAAAGATCCACATTGATACAGAAGCTGACATCATTGTCGATAACGAGCCGTTTCTGCCTGGAAGTTCTATTTTTGGCAATTCGAGTACAGATGTAGGGTCTACCGAGGGCCCTCCAGCTAAACGAAAGCGCGAGGACGAAGACACAGCCACAGAGCCTCGCGAATGGATGATTCACAATGGCCAGTGGCGTTTACGAATACAGCCGGACGCATCCGGTCAGCTGGAGATCATTTTCTTTGCCGTCAAGCTGGATGTGTCTACGAACCAGCGCGCAAGAAACACAAAACGGCACTTTTTAGGCTGATATGCTTTATATACCGTAACCTAAATAATGATAAGCAAGGCTTTTGTGTTTTTTGTTGAATGTTTTATGCTTGTCAAATGTTCGACTGGACCTCGGCATAAATAATGTGCGCTTTACCTTAAATAGATTAGCGCACCCTGCCAACCACTATACTTGCGGGATATGTGCCCACTAATTTCCTCTTCGGGAAAAGATGACGCGGTTCCGTCGCAAACCAGCTAAGATGCAACTCGGTATTTCTTATTATCCCTCCCACCTTGAACCTGCCGCAAGCCAGACCTTCTTTTTTACTAATCTGCCTGTACAACATCCGACACGTGCGAAAGAAAGAACCCCCTTTCGCATCTCCATAGTCGCTCCGAGGTGTTGGGATTTACAATAGCTATAAAGCCGGACGCTTTCGCAGAAACTTTTACCTTAATATCACCTAGCTTTGCAGTCAACAACACATACACACAATGGCAGCTTCAACATCCAACTCCGACGTCAAAGTCACCCTCTACTGGTAAGCCAACTATCATTTTTTGCTGGCGGGTCAAACTAAACCTCACTGCCCCGCAGGCTAAACCAGTCTCGCGCCCAGTCGATTCTCTGGGTTTTGGAGGCTCTGTCAGTTCCATACCAGCTCAAGATATTCAAGCGCCAGCCAGATATGCTAGCGCCCAAGGAACTCCGAGAGATTCACCCTCTCGGAAAATCGCCAGTCATCACCGTTGAGCGCCCGGAGTTCTCAAAGCCGTTGGTCCTGGCCGAATCAGGCGCGATTGTTGAGTACTTGCTTGACCACTTTGGTGGTGAAGAGAAGGGACTCATTCCCAAGCGCTACGCCAGCGAGGAAGATAAAGCCAAGGGCATTGAGTCGGAAGAGTGGTTGAGATATAGATTCTATATGCACTATATCGAGGGAAGCTTGATGCCTCAGTTGGTTACTGCTTTGATTATAGACGGTGAGTCCGCTTGTGTTCATTTTAAAGCATAAAGTATGAAGTATGCTGTGCTGATTACATTCATTCCAGGCATTCGCAAGTTCCCGGTGCCGTTCTTTGTCAAACCCATCACCAGCATCGTCGCCAACAGGATTCAAGCCAGCTGGCTCGACAAGCAGTTCGCAGTCCACTTCCCTTTCCTGGAGGGCCAGCTCAAGACCGTGCCAGGCACAACTGAGACCAAGAAAGGTGGTATTTGCGGTCCTACGTTCAATGCTGCCGACATGTTGATGAGTTTCCCCGTGATTGCCGCCACACAACGCGAAGTCTACTCCAAGACGGACTGCCCTAATCTTGTTTCTTATGCGGACAGACTCTCAAAGGCTGAGGGCTACCAGAAGGCAGTTAAGAAGATTGAAGAGGTGGAGGGCCAGTTTGTTTCGACTTTGTAATTGACATGGTTCCATCTTATGCCTGTCATTGATACCATTTCTTGCATGCTTTTATCATGTGAAACGATTATACCATTATGCAGGATATTTCTGTTTGGATCGTGAGCCATTTTGTATTTTATTCGATATATATATGCAGATTTTGGTAAATAATCTAGCTTTAACTGTTAAATTCCTAAGCACATGTATTTTTTTGACAGAAATAAGGTGGATAGATGCTCGTCGATTAGAGTTCCATGCATGCATGCCGAATGAGGACTAGCGCCACGCGGTCTTGGCAGCGAACCTCAACATCACTCCTCCTTCCGCATCATCGATCCGCCTACGAGCAACCCTCTTCGCAGTCATTCATTACTCGGTCTAGCCGACTGAACCCGTAACAATGGCTGGCCCAAGCAAATGTGAGTTTTTCCTCTCGGCATGACCTGAATTTGTACTAATGTTGGCGGTCTCACAGCCCTCGTCCTCGACCCTGCTCTGCAGAAATACTACGGTACATAAGAACCTCTCTCGCCAATTCCCCTCCAGAGGTGTTTTCGGACTCTCTTTCAGAACTTGACTTCCTTGTGAAGACGTTGTTTTACTCGTGCTAATGAGTTGGATCGCTAGAACTCAACGCAAACCGCTACAAATACTTTCGCTGGACGCCACGAAATGCTTGGCTGACTCTGGTTTACGCCGCCATCATCCCTGGAGTCCTCGGATACGCTGCCTACAAGACAGAAGTGAGCCATTCCCAATAAACACTACTCGAATATCGAAAAAGAACGCCATTAACACATTGTGCAACGTATAGGGCAAATATGACTTCCGAGGAAAGCGCAGAGGAGATACGATTGCCGAGTGGTAGGGACATGCTGGTGTTTGTGGCGAGAAAATAGAGAGAGATGTTAGAGTCGTCCGGAAGCTGTTGGAAAAGGATTGTTCTGGTCGGCGAGGAGTTCGTGTCGACTAATTATACCGAAGTTTTTGAGTGGCGCACCAACCCCCAATCATCATGGAAACCCCGGCTTTGATCGCCTTGTATGCTCGATGGTGATACGATCTGAAAGTGTCTTTATTGGCCCTTGTGAAACCTCTCGCTCGTCCTTTGCAAGTGTTTTTGTGAATTTATGTGTACATAGCATACTGCGAGGAATCATTTATTTTGCGTGGCTTCAATCCTTTTACCAAGAACAGTGTGATAAAACTAGTAAAAGACATGATCATAATATTAGATTCCCGCAATTATTAGCATTAAAAGTACATCTTTTTCCCGGGCTAGTTTTCATGTGACATAAAATAGCTGCTTTTAAACACAAAGTAGGCCTTGACCGCTGGATCTGTTGAGTCGTCCCTCGGCCTAGTTTTATCCTGGCTTCAATATCGCTTGCGAACTGGTCTCTAAATGGTGTATATCAAGCTGCGCGTTGCCTGCTTTTCAGGCGAACGACTATGCCTCAATATACCTAGGTCAAGAAACTTGCGCATAAACCGTCATAATAAAACAGTATTCTCTCCAAACCCTTGCGCGCTTCATCGAGAGAGTCAAGTATGAAAAAAAACAAAGGGACGTTCGTTAGTAAGGTCCCCTTCGCCGTCCCCATCCGCCTCCGCGCTCCTCTGGTGGTAGTCGTTCGCCTCTCTTCCAGTCGCCGCTAGGGATCCCATTTCCTCTCCCCATCCCTCCTCCTCTTCTCCCACCGTTTTCTCGCGGCGGTCCAAAAGCCCTCATACCTCCTCCGAGCGGACCACCAGGCGGGCCTCGTCCTCCTTGCACCGGCGGCGCAACACTGCCATCATCGAGCGGCGGCAGGATTGCAACGTCCACATAGTCACCGATGACGAATCGCGCGTCGGATAGTGTCTTATCTGCTTCGTCTGAGCGAGAGGCGCCCTTGTCGAAAGCTCGTCGTCTGTCGCCATTCGCACGCGCGTCGCTGCCGCTTTCATCTTTCGAGGACTGTCCCAAAACCACACTTCCGATTTCCTTTGAGAGGTAGCGTCCTCGTCCCTCTGTCGTTGCGCCGCGAATGTCAGGGTATATCAGTCTGAAGCAAAGCCTCGTGCCAGATTGCGGACTGGGCAGTTGCGAAGGCAATGCGCCAGCTAGGAGGCCGGCCAGCTCGCGCAGCGTGCATGACTGCCAGGTATAGATTTCGAGATGGTGGGGGAGATGATTGTTGCTGTTAGGTCCAGTCGGTGTGGGAATAGGAAAGTCGTTCAGAGTGTGGTATGCATGTTGGCGGTAGAAGAGTTTGAGGTGGAATGGCACGGTTGTTTCGCGATTGACGGCCATGTTGGCCGAATGCGAACTTGGCGGCGCGTGGAATCTGCGAGACGCTGTTCACAAATATTGCAGGCTATATTAAGATTCGAAATACGCGCCGAATATCGACAGCAGAAGAATCCGTTCAGATGGTGGTGTTGTTCAAGGCCTGAGGTTGATAGAGGTGGTTGGAGCTGTTTGTCTGCAGTTGCGGCGGGAAGAAAGAGCTTGGGTCGCTGGCCGCTTCTGGACCCGCGGCGAACTTTCAGACTTTCTCTCTCTCGAAATCTACTCGACAGACAACGCTATCTGAACTATTCTAAATTTTCCTCTCAATTTTTCTCCTTACACAAAGTGAAAACCTTAATATCGTTCACGTTCAAAGTCGCTGCAACGCAGCGCCTACCATCACCATGGATTTCGCAGCCCTCATGGCCAAGGAGATCTCCAAGGCCAAACCCAGCGCCGACAAGGGCGAAAAGAACAAATACACTCGCCGAGCCGACGTCGAAGCTGAGCGCGTCGCAGCCTACAATGCCGAGCAAGAAAAACTACAGCGCGAACGCGAAGACAAAGCCGCTCTGAAGCGCAAACACGAAGAAGAGGAAGCCGAGCGAAATCGCGAAAGAGAAGACAAAAAGCGGAAGCTGGCGGAGGAATCGAAGAAGAGAAGAGAAGCTGAAGAGGAGGCTACTGAGAGGGCGCGAAGGAAACGATTGGGATTGCCAGAACTGCCGCCAAAGAAACAGGATGACGAGGATGGAACGCCGGTGCCGGAAGAGGAGGATGTCGATGACGAGGAATTGACCAAGAAGCTCAGAGATATGGATGAGCCTGTGATGCTGTTTGCTGAAACACACAAGGCGAAGCTTCGCCGCTATCGTCGACTCGTCGAGCGTTCTCTCACGCCAAAACTGTCCAACGGACCTATTCCTACAACGCTGGAACTGGTGGCCGAGAAGGACATGAAGATACCAACTAAGATGCCAAAGGATAGCGAAGGCAAAAAATTCCTCGTCAGACAGCTGGCTTCTTATTTCAACATGATCCTAGAAGAATGGGATATCGCCCTAGCGAAACGAGACCTTTCAGTCAAACAGAGTCTTGCAGGACGACAGGCCTACAACGCGATGGTCCAAAGCAAGGAAAATATGAGACCTTTGTTCAAAAAGTTTGAATCGGCGGAAATAGACGACACCGTGCTCGAAGCGATTGTTGAGATTGTGCATTGTGCACAAGAACGGAGATATGTCGATGCCAACAACGGGTATTTACGACTGAGTATCGGCAAAGCGTGCGTTCCCCTCCCCCAGTTTCATAAAAAAAAAAGGTTTGATACAAAAACTAACTGGTATGAAATGATAGAGCTTGGCCCATTGGTGTTACCATGGTTGGTATTCACGAACGATCAGCGCGAGAAAAGCTGCACGAAAGCGATAACAAGGCCCATATCTTGTCTGACGAGAGCACGCGCAAATACTTGCAGAGTATCAAGAGGTGTTTGAGCTTTGCCCAGGTGCGCTGGCCGCCGGATGACCAGCTCCAGTTGATGGGGTAGATTTATGTTTGTATAATCAATGAATAATGATGCATGTAGTCAAGCTCCTTAAAATTTTTATTGGAGGGGACATTGAAACAAAAAAAAAGTTAAGTTATAACGTCATACGTAAGACAAACATTTAAATTCCGTATTTCCAGCAACATACGCTCCATCGATCGTATTAGCCGGGGGCCGTGACATATCTACATGTCAATAACAAAACGCTAAAACAGTATGTATTTATATCACTATGTGCATTGATAAAAAAAATTAATAAAAAATCTGATCATCGAAACAGAGCATTGCAAAGAGCAGTCCACCAACTGCTCATACGCGGCCTCGAACATTCACATCCAAGGTCACCACGACAACTAAGTGTCTCTGGCACTTTTTCATCTTTAAACTGTGCTCGTTGGCCGTGGCCGTCTACCCCGTTCAGAAGAGCTTCACGGCCTCCCGTCGGAGTGCCTGCAGGCCGTTTTGGGGTGCACATCCCACTGCTCACATCCATCTCTGTGATCAGGGTGCTGGCAGCGTACACACAGCCACCAAAAGCGAACCGAATTAACGAGTCACCTGTCAGGCTACCAATGACAAATACATCGGGGGCCACCTCGAGATCTTCCATCACCTTGTTGCGCAATGTTTTTGCCGATATTTTGCTGTCGTCTGGGTTTTCTACACCCTTGAGAACTTCATCACGCAGAGTTGGATCGAGATAGCCCAGTGAGCCTCTTCGGCCAACGCCATAGGTGAGGCCACATACTGCGCGGTCGAGAGTGCTTCCATCTGGTAGACGAAATGTTACAATCGCCTGATCATCTTTCATCTGGACGTTCTCTATCTCCGCGTATGGTATGCCTTCGTAGACTTCGTCCCAGTTCCTACTCTCTAAAAAGGAAGTTGATGCTAACCGCCGAGTCTTTGGTCTTTTTTGGGGATTGAGTGAAGCTAGTGCAGCCCGTTTCATCAGGCGATATATTCCAGCATACTCGGGATATGCTTGTTGATGGCATGCTCTCAGTGGTGAGGGTCGTTCGTCAGGGTTCCAACGGAATACATGTAGGATTGGCTGATTGGGCGGCGCGGATATGATGGCATCCGCGGCAGTAAACCCTGATCCGAGGACCAGCAATGGTGCCTTGAGTGGGTTATAGTTTTGAGGTGGTATGGTTAGAGGCATTAGCACTGGTGGCGGCTTAATTGTGTGTGAGAATATGCCAGTGGCCAGCACAAGATGTTTGCATCGAATACGATGCGACCGTATGTAAAAACCATCGCTCGTGCGCTCTATGCCGTCCAGCATGGTATTATTCAAGAAGGAATCACTAATTCCAGCTTCCTTGGGGTATATGCGCAGGTATTCCGCCAATTCTTTCCGGCTTGGACGAGTGAACGGCGCCAGTTCAACCTTCTTGGTTTTGCGATAGTGCTCGGCAAAGGTATACCCAGGCAACGAGAGCATGCCAGCATAGCTCAAGGTACCGATATCCCAGCTCACAGGCACAGGGTCATCGACGGCCCAGAGCCCCCCGGGACTGGAGGCATTGCCTATGACCAAGTGCGGAACAGCACGACGAGGCTTGTACCGCCATTCAAGATTTGTCACCTCGCCAAGGTCATCGGTCTCGCCTTGAGGCCGCAGAAGTGTGTCCAGCAAAACGTTGATGGGTAAAGCCTGGGTTGAATACGACAGGCGCGAAGCGGCGAAATGATGCGTCAGGGTATCGAGGTCATGGCGAAGCAGGCAGGGAGAGGATTCTTGCAGCTTGGCGTGCAACAGCGGATCAGGGTGCGGCGTATCAGCTTTGTAGTAAGGAATGTGGCCATGGAGGATGTAGGACAGTATCATGGAGGACGGCCCATTCCCTGAGCAGAACAAGCGGTCAGTAGCGATTCAGACGATTCCATTGGAACGGGATTGCGACATACCGATGATGATGGTGTCAATTTCTGTATCCGCGGCGGACAGCGGAGGCATGGTGGAGGGTTTCCGCTCTTGTCTATCTAGTGGTTGGGAGCACACATAGTTCGCAGCCAAGGCGATAAGGCATGTCTCTAAGAATAGATAATCGCACCTGATGATAGACAGGGAGGAGAGGAGAGAATCACAGGTGGATCAGGACGCAAAACCCGCCTGGCCCAGTCCAGACAGTCCAGTCCCCCCATCCCGGCCGTTCGCCGTCAAGAAGCGGAGCGGGCGGGGAAATTTTAGTTGCAAGACTCTGCTGACAAACCGTGTCGAGGCTCTCAGTCTTATCTAATACGGATTCGTATCCATGTTGAGGGTGAATATGATATATAGGGAACCGCGTTGCGCGCGCAAATGTGATGATCGGCGTGGGGGGAAGTCTGGAGGGGATGTATAAGGCCTGGTCACGGGTTTCTGTCATGCGCATCTCTCTACGAGAGGCTTCTACACTATAAATACAGAATCAAACTTCCATCAACAATTCTCGACATTTTTGAATTTTTCCTTTTTGAATTTTTTCTTCAAAGATCGAGTCCGCTCGGCCGAACCGGAGAAAATCCGGAAACGAGGGGCTCTGCACGTGATCTCAGCGCCAAGACTTTGAAGATGTCTTTCCGTTCCCGGCCCGGCCAATCAGATACGCTGAACTATAAAGTCAAAGTTTATACAGGTTGCTTTTCATTATAATATGAATATTTTTATCGTTTATTTATTTCAGATCTACCAATATATTGGCAACGAGACTGTCACATATTGGCTGTATCCATCCTAGTTTTACACGACAGTCAAAATCCCCCGATGGCAAGTACTCTAGATAGTTACATGTATGATATCCGTATATGCACGAAGCAGCTTAAAGTCAGCACAGCACGTCAATTCCCCTCCGGTAGCTCATAGGTTATTCCAATCTCCGAGTGGCCTATTTCTGAGGGCGAGGCTTGATGATGAAGCTCTGGTGTTGGAGATTGCGGGATTGCTCCAAGACTAGGCTGTTCAGATGCAGCTTGAGCACGAGGATCGTGCAACCTATCATCAATGTGAAATTAATTCACAAATATACCGACACCTTTATGTGATTGATACATGTACTATATATTAATTCCCCAATTTATTTTTGACTGTTAGTTAAATCAAGTTGCATTCTTTTTTATCCGTTATTTTGTGTAATACCAAGTATCACTGAAAGTGTTTTTTAAAACGTGCCCATCGCCCTTCTCTAGCACCATTCTCGGAGCTCTTTTCTTGAGATAAACTATTGTTAACTGATAGAGTCTTGCTGTCGGCGTTTATCGTCTTCATTTCGAAGTCCAAGTTGCTTTCTTGCCCTGTTTGATTGCTCTCCGCCTTTGAGTATGCAGTAAGGGTATTTCCGGACATTGAATTGTCAAGGTTTTTATTTTCGCGTGCTTCTCTTTCGCGTTTCTGGTGCTCGCGACCTCGCCGGGCTGCTGCTTCAATGCCTCCTCCCTCGCCCAGCATTGTTGTACCCCCTGGGCCGGGAGTGATAGCGCTTAGATTCAAGGGCATGGTGTTGATGTATAGTCGTATGGATGATGATACGCAATCTAGAGCAGTCGATATTGATAGGAAAACTCGAAATCTCCGTCAGTTATTTGTGAAGATTAAGAATGCAGTTACAATAGTTTCAGCTCTCGCTTTTTGTAATATTTCCCTCTGTAAGAATGCGATGACATCATACAGCTTGGAATATTGCTTGCCAATGCTTGGCGACACCAATTTACAAAGACAAGAGTTAAAGACTCTGGGCATATTTCTTACTGGCCATCTTCAAATGTGTACTTCAACTCCGTTCCGCAAAATATTTACTAGGACGGTCGACATAACCCTAACCCTAACTGCCAGGCGTGTCAAATAAAACCTTTGAAGAACAACAACACTTTGTGTTGCAATTTTGAGGGAATACTTGGAAACCTCAAAAGTTCACAATGATTTGACGTCTCGAGGAAGTGCCATGCTATTATTAAACACGAGATCGGAATGCCCGGGGACTCCGAATATTCGACGGTCTAGAAGATGTTGGAATATATCAACCGAAGCCTCGCTGTAGTATAGGCACTAGAGCCTATAAGGTTAGGCTGTAAGGGGGTGCCAAGCCCGGAGCCCGGGGATCGGTTATATATATCGCCGATCCCCCAGGGGCAATCCCCAACCCTAGGATAGAAGTTAATAAACAAGCAACTCAAAACAAACATATATTTACACACTATATGATCCTCATAACCCTATTTTCAATAGAAGAGCCTCAATTGCTATTTCGAGCAGTCGGAGCTTTCCCCTGACAATTTGCCCGCCTAGCGCCGGCATTGCCAAGTTTTCAGAGCCCCATCAAATCTCGATGCTGGTCTAGCCATTTACTCAATAGCAGTTATTTCTAGACCAATTAAAACCAGGGCGGTGCGGTGTTTGGTGTTGGGGGTGCAGCTGCCCGACATCTGGATGATCTGGGCTTTCGTATAAAGTTCACGCCTCCGGGTTTGCGTTCTCCTCTTTGGCTCTGACTTTTTCTCACTCTCTACCACCTGTCAGATTGTCAGTGTTCATTATACATGTACTAGTAGCAATGCCTTTCACTACTACCCAGCTCTTTGCTCTATCATGCGCCGTCGGCCATGCTGCTGCTGGCTTCAACCTTAACATCTCTGGGCCAAGCTGGGATTACACCACCACGGACTTGGCAAGTTCCACTTCACAGGCCTGCAAAGATGCGTACAGTGCAGATATCAACTGCGACAACACCCTTCTCTCTCTTGTCGCGTCCATGGATCCCGATTTTAACCCGCAGTCGGCCGACTTTGAGAGCATGTGCACCACTTCGTGCAGCGATTCGTTGTCGGACTATGTCAACAACGTAAAAGCTGCGTGCGATAAGACTAGCGATTTGGCTAAGATTGCTCACGGCAATCAAGGCATTCCACAGGTCCACGTGGCTGTTGTTGGAGAGGTGTTCCAGTACACATACGGCAGAGCCTGCGCCAAAGACGGGCATGTCCCCTGATCCGTAAAGCAGTCCAGCAAACTAAAGCTAACATCAATTAATATTCTTTCCAGAAACGACTACTGCTACTTGACCTATCCCGAGAGCGATGATTGGGCCAAATCCGATTTCCCTTGCTCCGATAAATGCGCAGTGCAGTTTTTCAAGAACGCTCACGACCAGCCCGGATCGGCGTATTTTTTCAACTACTTTTATCTCGGCACCCAAGACTCATACTGGGAGGAGGTTTTCAAGAGCGGCTGGGATACTGTCGTCAAATGCGGTGATGCCGACAGCAGCGAGACCAGTTCTGTGAGTGTGAGCACCAGCACGAAACCAAATGGTGATGCTTCTACCTCGGTAACTGTGACCTCGCTCGGCGCAACGACCGCGACTGCTACTACGACTCCTGCTACAGCCGCTACAACAGCAACAAGTACATCAGGCATGGAGTCGATTACTCCGACCGTAGCCTCAACAAGTGGCACTGCAGTAGGCACGGCGACGACCAGCACAGCAACTGGTGGAGCAGTGAGGATGAAGCCATTTGTTAGGTTTTTTTGAGTGTTTTTTATACTATCACATCTACATTTTAATACCTAATTAAGCTCAATAATTATTCAGATCACGATTTGGAAGGAAACGGATAAAGCTATTAAGACCAAATCCATATAAGCATAATAAGTGCATCGGAGAAATTTCATTTTTAATTTGATCTACATAAAGTCAACTTATTTAAGCTAGCGAATTCCATCTCTTGCAAGTCAACGTTTCAATGTTATAGAAACAGAAAGTGTATACAATCGCCAAGAAGGGAATAGCGTGAAACAGCCCCGTGGGCAATCGCCAACCTAAAAATAACTCCAGCCTCACAATCAATATTTCCCGGAGTCGCAGCTTGCGCCTGGACATTTTGCAAGACAAGGAGCGCGCCTTTTGACTGCTTCAAACCCCACAGAAGACGCCCTCTGAAGACACGACCTTAACTCGTCTAGCAGCTTTTGTGGCGCTCCATCGATGAAGCCCAGGCCCTGATTGAGCTGACCCGTTTCGACCGCCATGCCCCCGTCGAACTGCCCATAAACATGTACCATCTCGCCAAGTCGCTCTATCTACATGCCACAAGCAAGGAGGGTTAGTTTGATTTGCTCTCTTTATACACTCTCCGATCATGCGACGCGCATAGCCATCGCATTCGTCCACCAAACAATAGCTAATCAATCGCGCGGTAAACAGAATATTCGGTGCTCCTTCTCGGCCTAGACAACGCCGGCAAAACGACGCTTCTTTCGCAGATAAAAGCCATATACCAACCTGCAGCCGATGGCGCCCCAGCACCCAATGTCGGTCGCACGGTTCCGACGGTCGGCCAAAACGTGGCCACCATCCCGCTAAACGACATGTACTTGAAGATCTGGGATGTTGGTGGGCAAACTACAATGCGCGGGCTGTGGCAAAGCTATTACGCCAGCTGCCATGCGATAATTTTTGTCGTCGATAGCACCGATGTCGGTGGAGGACTGGAAGACTTCTCATCGGGGGCTACTTTGTCCAGCACAAATGATGACAATGTCACCAGCCCACAGCACGGCCGATTAGGCGAGTGCAAGCAAGTCCTGGAGTCGGTCCTCCAAAATGCAGATGTCGCCGGTGTGCCGATTTTGGTGCTTGCAAATAAGCAGGACCGCGAGGATTGTGTCGAGGTTGTTCGCATCAAGGAGGGATTCGTTCGACAAGTCTTCGAAGGCGAGAAGGGTGCAGGAGTACGCGATAGTCGTGTACTTCCTGTCAGTGCTTTGCTTGGGACAGGAGTGCCCGAAGCCGTCGAATGGGTGCAAAGTCGAGTGAAATGGAATAAAGAGGGCCGGCCGCCACTGATGCGATAAATCTTGGGCATTACGAAGCAGGCATTCTCGCCCTGGACTTTCTTCTTTTGTTTCCCTTAATTGGTCTTAATCTTTGATTTAGATGTGACGACGTGTTGCTGAGATACCATGATTTCTTTTTGTTGCTGTTTATAGATGACTGCATATGGCATTGGATCTAGCCATTTAACGAGAATACTATTATATTATACTGGCACATTTAATTGAGGATGTGGAGAATACTAATGTAGAGTGGCAACTTTAAGTAAACCCAATACAGCGCCTGATATACTCCATGCTGCACAGTCGTCAACTGGTGCATTGACGGCATAAGTATAGACCAACAGGCTCGTAAGCCTATAGTATGAAGTACTCGAAACCAAAGAAAAATGTTATAGAACGGCATAATACAGAAGAATTAATGCTGACAATCCTCCATCTGGCGCATTGTGTCAATGAAATCGCCTTCAATGTTATCTCAGTTTGACGTCACTGCACCATAACTTACGTCCTAGCCATTTTGTCCGATATCCATAATACGCCTTTCATGCTCTTTGGTGTTACAGGTATTTGCTTAAAGCCTCTCAAAAGTGGTCAAGAATCATTTTCTGGTTTGTGCAGAATTCACATACGAAGTTTCGTCCAGTTCAGGATACCCTACGTCAAAACTCTTAACGCCACGCAAGTTCATTTAAACCATCCTCAAAATGGGCTCTCGAAACCATCAAACTGCCGAGGCCGTGGGCCATGGTCCTTTCCACCCTGAACCTCCTCGTGAGACCGGCAAAGACGAGAAATGGGTATGTTTCGAGCTCCTCCGATCCAACTCTAGATAAATGCTCACATCCCATAGCACAAACCCGGTATCGATGCTTTTCACGCCCAAACACTTCCTCCTGGAACTGCTCCTTCTGGAAGCTCCTACCAGCCAAATCCCATCCACGAGATTCCCGGGCAAGCCAACAACGACAATGTTCTCCGCTCTCATGGCAAACAGAGCACGTTCACCACCCCTCTTAGTACATTCCCTGGCGCCACCTCCGCTGATGTCAACAAGGGATGGGGCAAGCCGATGAACTGGCAGACTAACAACGACCTCCGTCATGACGGCGAGCATCACCGCAAAGATCACGAATCTGGATTTGAGGGCGTGGGTGCCACCGGTCCTCCCAAGCATACCGATGCCTCCATCAGCAATCCCTAGGAAGTTGACAAACCTCAACTAAAAAGCCGTACCTATGTATTGCGAGGACTCTCCGGTGGACAGCGCGATAGGAGAGTCGAGTTCTGAAACAAAATACAACACCACAAAGCGTAAATATTTCGAGGTATTTCGAACATTAAATGTATTGTATAAAATTTCTGATTAGAGAAAAAGGCCCTCTATTTCATTAAATGCCGACATAGAATTTCGGATCAGATATATATAGTAATAACTCTTAAAAGGGGTATCATAGTTGAAAACAAGTAGAAAAGATAGCCGGTCATCAAGAAATTGCACGCAGACGGTCTCTCGTACTCCGCGTCATGTTACCTTTCATTGCAGCTGCAGCGTCCGGATGCGGGACTGACTTTTTAGGCCAGCTTCGAGCAATATCAATATTTGCTCGTGGCCACAGCATTTCAAGAAAGACAAATAACAGATAATCAATCACAACACACATGCAAAACAGTTTCCCGGCCCAGACGCCACAACCGTAGTAGCGTTTCAGCCGGTCTATCAGGGCAAAGCTGCGCATACGACCACGGACCACGTCCCACCCAGCATCCGGATAATGTCCATAAAATTCAAGCTCGCTGATCGCACCGGATATTCCGTTGTACACCCGCTCTGTGCGTCGAGCTACATCCGTCCACGAATACATCATCTTGACTTGATCGTGGAATCTTTCCGTGCGTACCTTGTTGGATCGAAGTGCCGCGATTGCTTTTCCAGTGGCCAAAACGATATCGTCTTCCTCGGGTTTCGCAAATGTTGTCATGTGCTGGGGAAGCACTTCAGGGATTCCACCAACCCGAGTGCACACGACATAGAGACCACAGCTTGCAGCCTCCACTAATACCGTCCCGAACGCTTCCGTAAGACTAGGATGGAGGTAGATGTGGCCCTTGACCATAACGTCCCGTACTTCTTCATGACGTACAGGACCTAGCATCTCCACCTTGTCTTGCAACATGTTTCTTTCAAGCATTTGCTCCAAGTCAATTGCTTTTGGGCCAGAGCCACCTACTATGAACCGTACATTTGGGTGAGACTCTAAAATCCGAGGGATTGCGGCAATGAGCAGATCAATCCCTTTGTTGTAGAAAAGTCGTGAAATCGTGACTATTGTGATTGTGTCATTCGGACCAATCACTTGCGGAGCAGGTCGTGGCTCTTGGCCGGAGGTGTTTTCGACCGATGGATATGATAGAGGACGAAAGTTTTCCGCAACAAGCGCGTTAGGTATGACGGATACCATGAGGGGATCTAAGGAGGCTCGCAGGACTGTATTTTCTTTGCTGTTTCGAAATCAGTATGTTTGTTTCCAAAGAGGGGCCCAAATTCACATACCAGGTATGGCTGACACAAATAACATGGTCGACATCACTCAGAATGAACTTGAGCAGTTTGTTGGTTAAGATGGACCCCGCATCAGCGAACCCGACTAGTGAATGATCCGTCAACACGGTTCGCAAACCCATGGTGCGCGCGTGCAAGATTCCTTCACAGCAAAAAGTGCTCATACTGGCGTGTCCATGGACAATTTGGATTTGTTCTCGAATGACGATATTCCGGAAGATCGGGAAGAACGAAAAGACAGTTGGCATTGTCGATTCGCGATAGATGACGAAAAAAGGGACATGGTAGACCTTGAGGCCATTGGTGAGATACCGGACTCCGGTCCGGCCTTCGTAGGCATGAGTGATGATGATGACTTTGTGGCCGCGATCGATAAGTTTCTATTCGATCTGTTGTTAGTTCTCCCCTGTTAAGGGAATAGTGATTCACTTACCGTCGACAATTGATATATGTGACTTTCGACACCACCTACAGTGCGATTAGATTTTTATCAATAATCTCAGTAGTGAAATAGTTCAAATACCTGGTTGGGGAAAGAAGAAGTCGCAGACCATACTGTTGTTCTCCTGTTAGTTTGCTCCGCGATGGCTGCTCCACTGAATCACGTACGCAATGTTGTAAGGCATCTTTGCGGTAGTCGGTTACTGGCTCGCTCGTGTGGAGCGCGTCAGATGAGCCAATTAATTCCCCATGTCAAAGATCGTCGACAAGACCATGCCATCGATTGTCGCTGTCTGTCTGTGTTCTCCTTGCGGTCGACGGCAGTCTCGATCGTTTGGCAGGCGGCGCCGAGGGCGGTGAGTATATTGTCGGCAGTATAGCAAATAATTTTTGTCGCGTCCCCGCGGAGGTTTCAACTGCCAAAACCACGAGTGACCCCAAACCAGGTTAAAACCTGAAGATACAACTGGTGGCTCCTCATCTGTTGGTTACTTTGTTTCAGGCAGAGTTTCTGTTCACTCCCGTTGTCGCTTTGTTTGTCTGATTCAGCTTTTTATCCGCCCACGCCGCCCAGCCTGGTGCTGGCCACTTCTGTTTTACCATGGCTAAAAAGGCCAAAATCCTTAGCGACGGGTCTAATAATGCAGAATCCCCAGCAAAGAAGAGACAACGCGACGCCGAGTCCCCCGATGCTCCATCACCTTCCACCAGTCCTGTTTCGCGGCCCAAGAAGAGAAAGAGAGAAAAGGCTGAATCCGCTGCAACAACACCACGCAAAAATGAAGATCACGAAACATTGCAGTCGCACGAAATCCCTGGCCAAGATAGTCGTTCGAAGACACAAGGTAAAAAGAAAAGTGCTCTATCGGCGGATCACGGCAGCCCAGCGACAGATGTCAAAGATGCTGGGACGAAAAAATCGAAAAAGCGCAGAAGTCTCTCGCCTGTTGAATCCTCTACGGGCACTCCATATTTGAAGAATGGCTCTAAGAAATCCAAGTCGAACACTCTGGACGTCGATGATGATGTCTCAGGACACCTTTCTAGTACACCGAAGAAGAAGAAAAAACGAACTACGCCAAAAGATGCAGAACTTTCGTCATCTGAGGAGGAAGATATAAATGGACAAGACCACAAGAAAAGAAGCAAGAATAAAGAAACGAGTGAGGATACTTCGTCCACCGGCCACACGAACAAACACCAAAAAAATCATGGACAGAAGCTAGAAGATGACGATCCCAGCAAGAAGCATTCTAAGATCATGAAGAAGTTTGAAAAGTCGACAAAGGGCAATAAAACTATGGCAGAAGATACAAATCAGAGCAAAGAAAGCGAGGGAGACCTAGATGAAAGCACAGCAGTTGTTGCTAAAGGTTTAGAGCCGCTTCCCCAGCCACAACCTGCCCCAGAGAAGGGTGAAAAGCCTACTTATTCTACAATGCCCAATTGGATTACAACACCGATTACAAAGTCGCCATACGAGGGGAAAGACGGCAAGCCTGTTGACTTCAGTAGCTTGAATCTCGATAAGGGAATCGTTTCCAAGCTCGAGAAGCACGGATACAAAGAGGCAACCGCCGTACAGGCAACTGTAATACCGCTTCTCATTGATCGGGCCCATCGTCACTACGGTGATCTATGTGTGTCAGCTTCAACTGGATCTGGAAAGACGTTATCGTATGTTCTTCCGATGGATCAGTCTCTCGAGCGGGAATCACTTGCCAGACTTCGCGGTCTCATAGTGGTTCCAACCCGAGAGCTAGTCAAGCAAGCTCGAGAAGCGTTTGAAGCATGTGGAAGCAATCTCCGGATTGGAACTGCTGTCGGAAACGTTGCCTTGAAAGATGAACAGCATAAACTCATCCGATGGGACCAGGTGTACAATCCTGAAAATTACACCGCAAACCAGCAACGAACATTTACAGGAAGTGATTGGGACAACTTTGACCTTTTGAAATATAAAGACGAGGTTAATCGTTCTCGCTCTTCCTTGCCTCAGTTCATTCAAATGCCGCAGCCTAATGTTGACGTCCTTATTACTACACCGGGTCGCTTAGTTGACCATATTCGTCAAACAGAGGGATTCAGTCTGCGCCATTTACAATGGCTAGTAGTTGATGAAGCTGATCGTCTGCTTAACGAAAGCTTTCAAGAGTGGGTTAGTGTACTCATGACAGAGCTGGATAAGGCGAAGAATGTCAACTTGGGTGGTCCAGTTATGGACAACATCGGCCACCCTCTAAGGTCTCCGGCCCTTAAAAAGGTTGTCCTGAGTGCAACTTTGACAAATGACATCACCAAATTAAACTCTCTTCGCCTTGATAACCCGAAATTGGTGGCCATTGGCTTGAAGGAAGCCGAGTCTGCGGAAGCTGCCAATGAAACTGAACAGTTTGTTCTGCCATCATCTTTGGAAGAACATTATGTACCGGTCAATGATGGGTCTGAGAAACCTATTCACCTGCTGAGATTGATACTCCAGGAGATCAACAAGACCACGTGGGGTTCCATTGCGACTCCAGCTTACAAACTTGAAACCAAGAAACCCGAATCAAGCGATGAAGAAACGTCTTCGGATTCTGACGAGACCAGCTCATCGGGCAGCGACACTAGCGACACTAGCGACACTAGCGACAGTGAGAGTGAGAGTGAAAGTGAAAGTGATAGTGACTCTACATCGAGCTCCGGCAGCAGCTCTGACAGCAGCTCTGAAGAATCAGAGTCCGAGTCCGACTCTAGCTCTGAAGGCACTTCTGATGACGAATCCGCAGTCCAACCAATCAAACCAAACAAAGGCGATACCAAATCCGTGCTCATCTTCACCAAGTCCACCGAATCTGCGGCACGATTGTCCCTGCTCCTCGGCCTTATGAACCCGTCTCTAAAGGACAAAATTGGCACCATCGTCAAGTCGAACAACTCTTCCTCATCTCGTAAAACTCTCAAAGACTACCGTGCTGGCAAGGTCAAGATCATCGTGGCGACGGACCGTGCGTCTCGCGGAATTGACTTGGTCGACCTCGGTGCCGTGATCAATTACGACATTCCTACTAGCATCACCACCTATGTCCATCGCATTGGCCGTACCGCACGTGCAGGTAAGACTGGGCATGCATGGACCCTCGTTGAGCATCGTGAGGGGTTGTGGTTCCAGAAAGTTGTTGCCAAGAGTCAGAATGTGGTTCGTTCTGGGAAAGTCATGAAGTATACTACCGCGACGAAGAACACCAAGGAAATGCGAAAAGAATTTTCAGCTGCTTTGGAGAAACTGGAAAAGGCTGTGAAGGGATGATTTTTTTAAATGTCTAGTGTATTTTCAGCATGCTGTAGATTTAGCCAGCTGACACCGGGACTTCCAATGTTGTTTTATTGCTTTAGATTATACCTAGACAGCGATTTCGTTATGAAAACAACAGTCTTTATGTCGATTGACCTAATATTTTTTTCGCTTAAATTTCTACATTTAAAAAGAAATTTCAGTAGACTAAACGGAATATCAATTGCGTCGAGAAAACACTGTTTGGCTAGTCACGTGGGCCATTTGCCCTAAACAGAAAGCCAAAACACGACACCAGGAAACCGTCCAACCACGACTGTTATTTTAAAGTTTTAGAAAGTTTTAAAGTATGTGTCTTTGTGTTGGATTTGTTTAGAGCTATTGCCGATCGCACCATACCTGGACATTTGTGTTCTAGAATCAAAGCCCAGCAAAGCCCGGGGTCGTTCGTCAAGATATCCACAGATGAGGCAATTGCTGCATTTGACCGAGACGCTATAGCCGCTGTAGCCTGTCATTTTTATATTAGCGCCAGTGGGCTTTGCGAACGCAATGTTTGTTTTGAAAATAATTGACCGAGCGTAGCGATTGTAGCACGACCGCAGAAATGCTTAATGTGTTGGACAAGCCGTACTAAACATGGTAGGCCATTGTTATGTAAAATTCCAGTACATATATGAATTTGCGCTTTAAAGGTAGTTAATGTTCAAGCACACTATATAGTATTTGAGCATTATTAAAAGCTTACTAGACATAATCTGGCTGCATTGACGTTTGGCACGCAGGTTGCAGATGGTATAATTGCGGAGACAAGTGTTGTCACAACACCCGGCCAATGACAATTTGATACACGTAACTATTCCACGTGGAATTCAAGATAGTATTCCGCGCCCAGCGCTGATCTCCTACTGATGAATACATCGCCGCTGCACTGCCAAGTACGTAGTACGCAGTGGTGTCTGTTTCTCCCAAGCCACATGGATCGCGCCATTATATGCGGGAATGAGCAACCGGCAATGTGCGACATGGGAGATCAATGCTCATGTTTTGCATCGTCCCGCAGCTTATAAGCTCTTTCTCACCCGTATTATTATTACTCGATTATATTCTCCGCTGAGGGCTCAGGCGTTGCTGTGTGACGTTGGGAGCCTGGATTTTTCGCCTTATTCTTGTCGCTACATGTCAAACCAACCGACAACCAGCCAACATGGTTATATCTTTGTGGTCAGATAAAGAAAAGGGCGCCGAGACTCAAGTCCAAGGAGCTACGAGCTCGGCAGAGAGCGTCATTCAGTATGGCGATGTCAAATTCACGGCCGCAGAGGGAGGCAACTCTTCGCGCGTAACGTATCAGAACGCGGTCGGTGCGCCGGTGGAAACGAACTCGCCATTGGGGTATTCAGTTAGCTTTTGGGTGAGCCTGACTCTGAACATTAATCAGATGGTTGGGAGCGGCATATTTTCAACACGTGAGTCGAGTCTGCTCTGGTCTTGTGTAGTCAGACGAGACGTGATACTGACTAGATGTAAAGCGGCCACTATCCTCCAAGGAGTCGGTTCTGTCGGCTTGACGATGATCTACTGGTTCATAGGATACTTGCTCGCGCAAAGCGTACTGATAGTGTACCTCGAGCTTGCTTCTTATTTCCCGAGTCGCTCCGGATCCGATGTCGTTTACCTCGAACAAGCATACCCAAAACCGCGGTATTTCTTCCCGACCATTTTCGCGATCAAGCATGTTGTCTTCTCGTTTGGAAGTAGTAATGCGATTGTCCTGGCCGAATATTTGTTTGGGCTCGCAGGCGCGTCCTACACACCTTGGCAGCTGAAAGGCGTTGCCGTGGCTGGATATACGGTTGCATTGATAGGTATTTATTTCTGCGGCTTGGACTTGAAGATATCGAAAGAAACTAAGTTTGTGTCTAGTCGTGAGCATAAATACCAAATGGTCACTGAGAATCGTTGTGGCATTTGGCTTTATCAAAATTGCGACATTGCTTTTGTACGCTGCTCTTTTCCACCAGAAAATCATTCACTAACCAAAACCCAGAATTTCAATAGCAGGCCTTGTTATCCTTGGAGGACATACAAAAGTACCAGACCCTTATATCAACTGGCGCAACGCCTGGGAGGGCTCATCACAAGCATCGGCATATGGAGCCACAAACGCCATGGTCAAAATTATTTTTTCATACGCCGGCTACGTGAATGCGTTTGGTCTTGTCAACGAGATTCAGGTTTGAATACCATTCAGATAATATTTTTACTAAGCTAACACTATAATAGAATCCCATCAAAACGCTTCGCTGGAGTGCGCCATTCTCCCTGATCCTCGTCACGGTCTTGTACATCCTGGTCAACGTCGCGTATTTCTCGGCTGCATCGCGAGAAGAAATACTCAATTCCAAACAGATTGCCGCCGCTTTGTTTTTTCAAAAGTTATTTGCTAGCGAGACCGGCGCATCTCGTGCATTGAATGTTCTCATTTGCATTAGTGCGTTTGGCAATTTGATTGCTGTCATGATCAATACATCGCGACTTCTTCGTGAAACTGGGAGGTAAGCAGAGAAATTTTCGCTTTATCGAGAATCGAAACTAATACTTTTTTTAGACAAGGTGTCCTCCCCTGGACAGAGTTCTGGACCTATACCAAGCCTCTTGGAACACCTCTTGGGCCATATTTCTTCCAGTGGCTGATTACGCTGGTCATGATACTCGCACCTCCAGCTGGAGACGCCTTTAACTTTGGTAAACACTTGCACCATTAGAATTATCTAGAGCCGTCGCTAACAAAGCTTCAGTCGTCGATCTGTCCGTTTATCCAGGAACCATCTTCAACTTCCTGCTGATGATCGGCCTAATTCTTATCCGGCGACAGCGTAGTCGAGCCAACCTGCCGAGATCTGAATTCCGAGCTTGGGATATTGCTCTCTACTTTTCCATTCTTACGTTCCTCTACATGTTGGTCGCGCCGTGGTATCCACCGACCAAGGGCGCCGACGGGGGAGATGTGAGTTTTTGGTATGGGACATATCTGGCTGTTAGTATCGGGCTGTAAGTTTTCCTTTCTCTTCTTATGGATACAAAATCTAACGGAACAAGACTCGTCTTGTGCGGGGTTTATTACTATGTATGGGTCAATCTCCTCCCTAAGTGGAAGGGATACGAGCTCCGACAGACCGTCCTCAAGTTCGACAATGGGTTAGTCTCGCACAAGTTGGTCAAAGTACCGAATTCCGAACTGGCGCAGTGGGACGAGGAGCACGATGCAGTTGGGAATCTGCGGCGTCGAGTCGGGCATGATTCTGCGGATTCTGCATAGTGGACTATGTAAATTTGTCGCTGTGGACGTAAGTATTCTATTTCTGTAAATAAGTGCATAACCAACCAGCGCCAAGTACATACGTGTATATACGGACACCTAAACCACCATCTAGATGTATGAAGAAATTTCTAAATACTTGTATCATGCGTCAATCGCCGCATACAGCCTATCGACATCCTCCTTATATAACTCTAGCGTCGGATTCCTCGCCAATGATCCCTTTGCTAGACGCACAAACGGCCTCGTAGCATCAGCAATCAGGACGAGCGACAGTCGTAGCCGGACCGAGTCGTGCGTGCTCTCCTTGTTGATTTCATCGACCCATGGCCAAATTTCCTCCTCGAGGAGACGCTTCTGCTCGGGAAGCTCGCCAGTAGGTTGGTCGACCAGCTCCAGCAGCAAAAACGGCCACTTCCTTTGCTTGCCGCCGACGAGAGCAGACCGGATAAACGGGTGTTTGGATATTTTGTCTTCGAGGGCGGATGCGTACATTTTGATCTCTCCGCTGAGCACAACCAAATCGTCAGTGCGGCCCTGGTAAAGCCAGTGCCCGGTCATTGCTGGGTTGGGATGCGGTTTGAACAGGTCTTTTGTACGCCATTCGTTTAGGTCTGGGCGGACATGAAAGAAATTTGTAAATGTTTCGGTCTCTAGAGTGCGCTCGGCGACCAACTCGTACAGGTCGCCGTCGACGCCATACGTGTTATCTATCCCAACGGGGACGAATTTCACGCCCTTGGTGGGGAAGAAGTGCACATAGCTCCAGTCTGCCACGGGGTCAGCGATGGTCAAAGTTGGCCAACCGAAGCCCTCGGTGCTACCAAGGACATTACGGACAATGCCAAATTTAGACGCGATCCAGTCTCCGGTTGTGCTTTCGAGTGGTGAGCCGCCGTAAAAGACTACCTCTAGGTGGCCGAACTGCTCGCGTTTCTGCTCGTCTCGAACGAGGTCTTCGAGGAGCGAGGGGTGATAGATACCCCCGTCTAACCGGGCGTAACGGTGAATCTGGTCTGCAAGGTCGGCTGTGATTGTCTTGTCTGGAGGGGCCATGATGCCGACGACGTCGAGGTAGGCTGGTAAGATGAGAAAACCGGCGTATCCGAGGAGCTTCATCATTAGCAAAACACAACGCCAGAATAGGGGTGAGAGCTTACATGGAAAACAGGAACAGTAGTAAAGAGCCTCCGCCCGCTCATCTCCCAGAGCCCTGGCGAGCAGTTCTTATACGGCGGGATTAACCGGTTGCGATCAGGAACTCCCAGCATACGATGCGTATACACAACCACCTTAGGCACCCCAGTCGAGCCGCTAGTGTGGATAATCAGACAGGGCTCGTCGCAGGCCGCATTCCATGTCTTGTTGTACGGGTAGACGGGCGACTCATCGAGAGACGAGTCGTCTTGCACCGGCAGGAACTCGAGCAGCTCAGGGACGACAAAAAGCCGCGATTGCGATTGCGATTGCGCTTCTGCTTGAATCTTATGGACGAGGGGCAGATTCTCTGCGCTGCATAAGAAGATTGTGCAGTCGCTCGACTTGACCAGATATGCATGTGCGTCGACAGCGCAAAGCATGGAAGCAGAGAGCATCTATAGACGAATAGTCAGCTATTGCACCGTTCAAATTTCTGGAGTGACAAACCTTGTAGCCTAGCTTCATTGCGGCGACCAGAAAAATGGCATATCTCAAGTCACGCGCTCCATAATAGGCAAAAGTCGGAAAACTCCCGCTCGCAGGAACGCCCAGCTGCGCCTCGAGCCAGTAGGCAGCTCTATCGATCGCGCTGCGGAATTCGCGATAGTTAATATCGCGAAACCCTTTGCTCAGGTCATCGTTGTCTGCTGGAATCGAGGCGTACACCTTCTGTGGGTCTTTCAGGGCATGCTGGCTGACGATGTTGGGGATGAGCTCTTGTCGGTAGTCGCGTATGTTGAGCAGAGGAACCTGCTCCGAGGGAGGGGGAGACATCAAGGATGGTGTTGTTAAGGTTAAGGTTAAGGACGTTGTTTCTGGGTTGATGTCAAGAATGGGCGCCTGAGGTGTCGTTGTAGTTGTCGGCGAGTTGGTGTTGGCAGCTGACTGCACGGCTCCACATTTATTTCCCCGATTTGGTAAACTGTGCCAATCACGGAAACAAGAACATTTGAAGGACTTGCTGAAGAAATAAAATAAAAGAATGCTAAATTCGCTCCTTTAAATACTGCTAGTGAAATAACGCAGAGTATAACATTCAATCTGAACCTCTCTCTAAAATAGGAATGGCCGAAGGATCAATCTAGCTACAACCCAAACAGGTATAATCCCGTATTATGCAACTTGCTACGGGCATAACATGGAAATACCAACTGGTATGCCTCGACTTACCAAAAACCGACAAGTTTTTCATTCAAGTCCACTAAACGGCAGTGATGTGGGCTGGTTCATAATTGACAGAGCAAGAAAGTCTTTTCCTCCGATCCTTGTCCCATATAGGCATAGCCAACATAAGATCGAAGTATGGAAACATGTACTATTTTCAATCCGTCACTGGTTCTTCACTGCGATAGGCGAGATGACTGCTAAGTTTGCGCTACTTCGGAATTTGCGCGACTTAAGTGTAGTCTCAAGTGCTACATTCCGGGGCCGCGGGACGGATATAAAGCAACAGTTTTTATGTCCAGGGTCAGCATCGATTTCTCTATAATAAATAATAATATTAGTGGACATTACTAATATGGGAAATTTTAGGTACGCGGTTATCGCAATCAATTGATGTTCGCTAGCCCTTGTCAACTGGACTAAAACGCTTTGCGTGTAGCGAATGTGTACATATCCACTAGTATATGTAGAAGTAACCGACGGCCTTATATTGCTGCTATTGGCATCATATACTAAATGTTTAATCTGTCGCTTCCTATCCAAAGGTTTCCAGAAGATACACGAAAACATGAGCATGAGTTTCTGTAAATACGTCGCCTATCAGTGATTACTAAAAATAATATACCTAAGCTTACCAAAATTTAAGAAATTTATCATAAAGATATTTAACAGCCTTCATTCAATTAGCCTGATCAATATATGATAACTTCAATTCAAATACTATTCTACATTTATTCATTTTACTACCACTATTTAGTACTTCAATGTTATTGAAAATTAGGGTGACCGTTGGGAAATCTCATGGGGTTAATATGAAATTTTTTGTTTCAAAATATTCAAAATTATATGTAAGGGCTTTATACTAAATCCACTTGAATTCCGTTGACATTTCAATGTGTTTACGAACAGAAATATATAGATTGAAGCAAGTTTTCTTCAACTTACGGCTACTTCATCAAGACATTCAGGCAGTCGATCCCCTCATTATTGTCACATACAGTATTGAGGCGGGCAAGATACCTTTGACCGAGGTTGGACAAACAAACCAATCTGATCCAGACTTCCATTCCGAACACTCCCGTCCTAGAAGTATTCATCTCCGCAACTTTGACATTCACACGGAGCACCATAAGGACTGCGACTGGGCTGTGGTTATCCAGTCGATCAATCCAGACTCACTGTATTATTCAGCACATGTACGGCCCGCGGCCACGCGGGTTTTATAATGTTTGAGTGCGGCCGTAGCATAGTCTGCGGCGTCAGAAGGCATGAAATTGCATCAGCAACATCCTTCGAGCAGCAAACATGAGCTGTGTATCAACCTCAAGAATCGGATGGAATCTCTGGTGGGTCCCGAAACCGAATTTGGACAGAAGCTCCAACAATCGTTAGAAGATTACGACAAAAAAGGATGCCCTCTTATTCTTCCAACTTCAGGTCAAAACGGGGTGGGATGTCTAGGGAAGGGTACAACTCTTACCTCGCTGAGGCGTCCATTCTCTTCAAGTTGTAAAGGAGCAGGTAAAGCTTCAGAAAGGTCATGTCCAAGCTCATTTTGAAATTCCTCAGCTGGGGGTAGTCCAAATCATCAACTCAATTTCATGTCAGTTGCCAACCTCCAAGAGGCACCGATTCAATACCTAGAACCCAAGGCTCCCGTCAACAAATACTAGTTAATATTATATTTCTCACTAAATTTTAGTTTATTAAAACAATGTTAGTTATTTAAATAACTAATATTTATAAGTCTAGTAATACTACTCTAAAAATTCATATACATTTTTTTAAAAAAAAATTGACCACACTTTGAAATTGTGGTAAATACAAGAAAACATCGTCTGAACTTAAACCATTTCTTTCAAGGATCTTCCACGCTTCCATAGCTCAGTGGTAGAGCATCCGGCTGCAGCCAATCAGATCGCTTGATTCCGGCAGGTCCCCGATTCGACTTCGGGTGGGAGCTGTTTTTTTACTGCTCTCTGTACTCTGGTGCATGAAATATGTGTTTTTTTTTTTTTTTTTTCAATTTATTTGCGTTGAAAACGAGTTGGGAAAATGTACTTCATGTTCTCAGGAACCGGGGAATTAGCGTTACGTGCACACAGGTGTTGTGGGACCGATTCCCGGCGGGCGCGACCTAATTAGGTACCGAGCACACGTCGCAGGCATCGCATCATCAATATCACTTGATAGTACACTGTGGTTATAACGCTGTTATATAGTAGCATTGCTAAATAAGTAACCATGCAAAGTTCCTTTTTAAGAATGCTTTTGTTGCCTCGCGATGTTCGGTTGGCAGTTCGTGAACAATTTCAAATCTGGACAAGATTGATATGTAGGTTCCGCGCTAAAATTGGGAAAAATCCATACACGAAGAATACGGAGTTCAAATGGATGTTATATTGAGGCAACAACAAGACAAGGTTTGACTTGAAGCTTATTTTGATTTCTTTCTATCGTGGACGTTGAACTTAAAGTGACAATGCTAAGGAAAAACCACGTGTTCCTCATACCTAACTTTATAGTTGGCGCACCCAAGTTTTCAGATAGTGAGGATTTATAATTTTAGTTACTACAACAAATTATAAAACACTAAAATATAACATGCAGGCCTTTCAACCCCCTCCTAAAAGACATGGGAAACAGACATGAGCAAGTAGTCCAAACAACAAAGCTTCAAGAGAAATTCTTGATATGTGTGGCTGTCATTGGTTGATTGACTGTGTACCCATTTAACCTGATTAGGGAGAAGTTTTTAGTGATCTGGTATTGTCGACGTTATAGACATACAGACATACCCTTTAGGAATTATTCCTTAGAAGCATCGTTAATACACTCTGTCCAGGCATAAGTGGAAAGGCAGTTGGAATAGTCGACATCACGCGCATCCTAGGTTCATGTTCAGCAGGTCAGGCAGTTAGAATCAAGTACGATGGTACATACAACGTCAGCTGGGGCGGCAACTGGGGCGGCGAGCGATGACACCACCAGGAGAAAGACGGTAGCCAGAATGCTTTTCATGATGAATGATGGGAATCGAAGAGTATTCGAGGAATAGCGAATTCAAGACGAGGTTTGTTGTGGTGGTTGGTTCCTCTGGGGATTCTTCTGGCATGAGGCGTCTATTTATACTATTTAGAACGACTACTTTTCGTCACATTGTCTAAGCCTTTTCCTGTAGGTGACATCGCTCCAAATCGTAATCTGACACAGATAATGATGCGGGGTATCAGCGTGCATAATCGGCATATAAAATTAAAAAGTCTAGGGTGGAATTAAACCTTCTAGAAGTACGCCATCAAACCAACAATCATATCAATAGTTCGTTACCATGAATCATGACCACGGCTCTGAGTTGGGTGATCATAGCGATAATTACCTTGTTTAGAAAGTAATACGCAGACACTTTTGTATATCAGCTGCCTAACAGGGCACGAAAAGATTGCTATCTAAGACTTGGGACCAAATAGACTAGACAGCTATATTATGTATTACATATAGGTCAAATAAAAACTTGTGCTAAGAACAATAGTGTCAAATTTTGTATGTAGGTTTCAAGTTGATGTCGTATCAGCCTTGATATCGCTACAATTGCGGATGATGGTGAGAAGCCCCCCGAATCCAACAACCACATGGCACAGTCTATGGTCAAGTCTCAAAGAGTCGCTATCTTGCAGACTGATAGTCTGATACATTTCCCCCTTTTTGACTTAGTTGCAAAAAGTTCGTATTCTTTTAATGTATTTTGACGCGCTATGCTATTGGTCAAATTTACGCCCTGTTGGTTTTTGTTAGACAATGGCGTAATATTATTGGCTGTATTTGGCCCTCACTAAAAACTAAAAAATATACGACTCAGTAACTTAGGGTTCCTCGGGTTCCTAGTTGTAGATCTTGGGGCTGACATTCTCGCAAGTTATACCTTTTTCTGTGACCCCAGATTATCAGGTTACATTTGTTGGTGATGTGGAACTTGTACAAAGTACGCGGCTTAGTGCAACATCAACATGGATTAGATTAACTTAATCGCCGAGAACATCTGGAATGTTCGTACGTTCCGAGTGTCTTAATTTACGACATTGAACTTTGTTGGATTACGACCGCAGAATGAAATGGAATTTTTCTCTTCCTTCAACTCCTAAAATGCGTCCAGACAGGTATCAGAGTGTTGCACAAAAGCCCGAGGAAGATGGAGAAAGCGTTGAATCCGAAGACCCTTACGCAACGATCTCAGCTCTTGGGTTGCGTTATCGAAGGCAGCAGCGAATAATTGTTGCTCAATGGGTCGTCCTGGCTGTACTGCTGCTAGCAATCGGCGGCCTCTTTTGGAAGGGCCAAATAATGCAAGGCCGTTGTCCATATCAGAGTATAGATCGGCAACTGCCAGATCATATTTACTGTGTGTATAATCGATCCTGTTTTAATAACAATTCAGTTAATAATTTTTACAGCACCGGCCGAGAAGGTGGTTCAATACAAGAATACTATCTTCACGCCTAGCATTATGCCAAACTTGACCAAGTATCAGGGGCCTCCCACTCCCGAGAACTTTGCGGCCTGGGAGGACCTTTACAGCTGTAAGTCTATCATTCAATGGGGTTGAATATTTAATATTAACGAATTGATCAGTCGGCATTAGTAGAATTCCCATGAGCGAAGCAGCTAAGCTGGCGAATAGAACTGTACCTATTCCCGATTACCCTGGAGAATATGTGGTGCAGCTCGATGTATTCCATCAGCTTCATTGTTTGGTTAGTTTGTTCTATAATTAACGTGGAGCGTATTAACAAGTGACATAGAACATGCTCCGACTCAAGTTCTGGGCAGGAGAAGGGTACCAAGATCTCGGCGTCAACGTCACGAACTTGAATATAAATCACATGGACCATTGCATCGACTCTATGCGACAGAGCTTTATGTGCACTTCAGATATCTCACCTATTGTTTGGAAATGGGATGAAGGAAAACACCGCGCTCTAGGTCAGCCGGACGCAGTGCATACATGTCGTGATTTCAACGCCATCCGGGAATGGGCAGTTGCCCACGAGGCAAAAGAGTTTGATCCACTCACTTATGTCCCAGACCCGCTGGATGATATGTAATAATTTGGTTGATACATCAATGATATCATATATGGCTGTCATCCATCGCAGGTAACTTCCGTTGTAGATTCGAAGAGAAACCACTCATCAAGCGTGTATCTCAACTCAATTGTATTATATGTATAATTGTATACCTAATTATAGCCTATCTGGAAAGATGAATGAGGGAAACTGCATGTGTTCCAGCACTGCTATAATATCTGACAGTGGCTAAAACTGACCTACATGTACTTTTGGGGTTTAATGCCCCTGTGGTGGATGATATATCAGATCTTTCTGGTTTTCTCGCGTTTGATGTTTACTTTTCTACATTGAAATCTTTAATGTTTTACTTGTTTTCCTTCTTCTTCTTCTTCTTCTTCTTCTTCTTCTTCTTATTTCAAACAGGTATGTAAGCCACTTAAAGGCCGGCCGCGCGTACACTAGATATGGGGGCTCCTATCCACCTGCTTTCCGCCCCTGGGTCTTCTAAATACATAAATCTGCAAAATGGGACCTCACTACATGGATACAAGCGTAATAGAGATGAATATTACAGGAGGATCAAGTCCTCCCTTAGCTTCCTTGCTTATTCCTTTTACTAAGGAGTCTAGCTAGACCTGGAGTATAGTTAATCTTTCTAGCCTGGTTTTTCTAATCTTTAAAACATTCTATAATTATGAAGTGTTGTTTAATCCCTAGATAAAACAGTGTTATAATTTGTTTGATGAATCTTGCTTGGGGTAATATTACTTGTCATGCTAAATGCCATTTAAGACCTTGGTAGCGTGCATGGGTTTGCATAAGGTAAGGTGACTAGTATACTAGTATCACTTTTAGGATATACTAGCAGCTATTTATAGGCAGTACTAATGAGCTCTAAATTACCTTATTCCTTCCTGGTTCCATTGTTTTGCATGTCTCTAAATAAGGTCCAAGATGAAATGGTAGAAATATCTACCAGTACTGAGCCAACTACTAGCACCGAGGCACTGCAAGAGATCCAGCATTGTGACGCACAGGATGACGGCCATACTCTGAGCCAAGGTCTCGTGCGTTTCTTCAAAATTTCGGATTTCAGGACGAGGACGTCGTCATTGGCAATATTAATTCAGCGACTGGCGGATGCTGAGACAAGCTATCCGTCTGTGCAACATCTCTAACACTATGTAGCTGCATATGTCACTGTTCTCGGAGGAACACCACGAAGAGATGAAGAGCATTCGTCATCTACAGACCTGTGACTAGATTATCGCCACGTGGGACGGATCGTCGACTTAGTACTGGCAGACACCGGAGCTCGAGCCGCGTGCCGACGAAATCGCCGGGCGAATGAGAAGGAATGGGGTTGATATACAGCTGAGTGGTAGATATACTAATCGATGTTTTGCATTTGATAGCCAACGGCAAAGCGAGACAGTGTTGACATGAAAGTGACACCAAGCCCGAAGCGAATAGAAAACACCCCAAAAAAGAAAAAGAAAAAAAAAAAAAAACTGTCAATTGAAAAGTAGTAGACCAATCAAAATACAATTAATAGCAGCTTTCTAGCAAGCTCCCACCTGCCCTTCTATCAACCAGGAATTCACCTGTGTTCAAGAGGAACAGGCCAGAAGCGGGACATTCACGGAGCGGTCTCTTGTCTCTTGGCATTCTAGCCGTAACACGGTAAACAGCAATAAGCCAAGCCTTGGTTTTTTGTCCTCGATCGAATGGGATCGATACCAAGAGGCTACTTCGTACAAACAGGCCATTACTGGCCCATGTAGGATTTGGCCTGTGGGTTCTTGACTTCTTGTCATAGGGCGGTGAAGAAGATGGATAGTTTCATAAATACTATACATACGCTGTTCTCGGAACAGCGATATCCGGATCCACAGAATACTAACTGCCTGGTTTGGCATTTAAGACGAGTCTTTGACCAGAGGATATGATATTAGGCACTATCCGTACTGTGAGCGTATAAGCTTAAACTTAGACAGGAGCATACTAAAATAATCCTAGCGATATGGCGCGGAGTACAGCAATAACGAGCCCATGAGCAGCAAGTACGACAGTTGGGTGGTGTAGACATGCAGTTCGTACATGTCGATCCCATTACAGCCCCCATTCAATTATTCATGTCTTCAACATTCAAATGTGGTGATCAAAGTTTAGACAGTAGATACGTACTGACTCTACGGAATAGTTGATTCTGTTTATGTTGGATGCAACATTAGTCTGGCCGCCAGAAAAGTATTTAAACAGTGACTTGGTCCCGGTCTGTAGTCCAGTTTAACAACCACTCAACCAAAACAAATAATCATACCACATCTTCAACCAAACAAACCCACCACTTCAACAACCACAATGAAGGTCTTCTCCACCGTCGCTG
This sequence comes from Talaromyces sp. P118-02, assembly GCA_037040535.1. Taxonomy (NCBI): domain Eukaryota; kingdom Fungi; phylum Ascomycota; class Eurotiomycetes; order Eurotiales; family Trichocomaceae; genus Talaromyces; species Talaromyces sp. P118-02. The sequence continues at coordinate 80,905 of JAXQGY010000021.1, forward strand.
TTTTCCTGTTCGGCCTTGTGGCTGCTGCCAGTGCCGTACGTAATACCCATTGAATAATTTTCAAGAGCAAAGCTGACAGATTGAATTAGTACGACTGTCATCAGGGATGCAGCGTAAGTAAAATGCAAACACGAAGCATCGATTGACACGTCACTGTGACAAGGGACTAACAGATGCATTAAACAGACGCCCCCTCTTAGCGAGTCCGAACATCACGACTGCTGCACTGAATGCCGCCTTCAGTGCTAGGCTTTTATGACCTTATGATGGACGTGCTCATGATGAAAGTGGGACAGAAGTTGGTGGCGGTTAGGCAAATATGAACTGCATATTCAGTTTCGCTGATATCTCTGCTTCACAAATGTGTATATACCACCAATTCAGTCCAGAACTTGAATGTTAAGACCATGACCTTTCAGAGTCTCTTTTGAGTATCTCAGATAGTATATGAGTGTAGATCTTTGGTGTAGCTGTCGAGTCATGAAGAAGCTATGACCCACCAACAAAGCTGTCATAAGCCCTGATGCAAAGTATTTGTCATTCCAAGGGTGGTATATCTCACGGATATTAGGAAGCAGACCAGGTTGTTAAGTCTGCTGTATTGCGTCTATAGTAGTCGAGTCAGAAACTCCCCTGTTGACTGCCGTTTCCTTTCCATCATAGTCGAGTCCAGTGTAGAAACGTTGAGACGACTCTAATAGGCCAAGTCGAAAAATAAAGATGAAGCTCTTTCATCCTCTACCTCCCCATCGTCGCATCCACCGCCTCAACAATATTCCTCCCCCACGTGCGCGCAAACCACACCTGATCCATCTGCGCCGCCCAGACACCATACGCTCGAAAAATCAACAACGCAAAGCCATCACGCTGCGCAACAAGCTCTATAAATGAGCGGTGCATGCTGATCAGCCACATGAAGACGATAGCCGGATGGCGCGGGTTAAGCGCCATGGCAACGATATTGATCGCCAACTCATCAATGGCATAGTTATACAACTCCTTCCTCTGCAGCGGTATAGACTCGTCCGCGTCAATACTGACGAGAATACGCTGCAGCGTCTGCGGCAGTTTCTCACGCCGCACCGCCGGCGACACGTTCTGATGGCGCCAGGGTAAAAAATGGCCAAAAAATCCACGCAGCGGACCAGCCATGACCAGCGATTTCGCCTCTTCCTCATTGCTGGCACATGATGCTCTATACGCGGAAATAACGACGACGACGCCCTTGGATAGTTCGCTTAGTTTGACAATCTCGTCAATCAGCCACTCTTTGCGATCGCATGGCCGCGGTAATGAAACATTAAACAGGAATATCAGCCATGCTGCGCCAAAAAGGCCCGCGACTTGGCTGGTTTCTTCCTTGAGTGAGGGGAGTACCGGCTGTATCAGCGCGAGAGCGGCGTTTTGGTGATACAGGCCTATTCCGCGATATTCGCGCTTTTCTGCGGGCGAGAGGCCGGGTTGGGTGAGAGAGGCATGGAGGGCCGAGATGGCAATTAAAATGTGAGAGAGATATGAGGTGTTTGGCTGGAAAATAGGGCGACGGCCGACGTCAAGAGCCCATGCTTTTTGTGTGTCTGGTCGCTGGGACAGGGTCGGACTGACATCAGACACGAACTTTTCTAGGAAAGACAAGTCGGCGTTGGGCGAGAGATGGAAGATGGGAGCGCGTGGCGTGAGTTTAACCTTGCTGCTACCACCAACACCATTGCTATCGATACTACTGTTGCTGGTAGTGCTAATAGGCGAAGACTGGCCATCAACCGTTCGCGGTGGAGTCCACATTACTCCGTCTCCAATAACGTAATGGCATTTATCCTTTCTTCTAGAACAGTTGCCACAGACGGGACGCACTATATCACACTAGAGGTATGCATGATTAGCGCTATCCTATTTTGTTCAACACGAATAGCTAACCTTGACCTTTCGCTTCTTGCATTGCGCGCAGCCGTGTCGGCTTTTGGAGTGGAAGCGCCTCGACGGCATTGCTGGATTAGACTGGAATTTAACAATCTAGATGTATGTTGTGAGGGAATCTTCAGATGAAAAGAGTATCATGGATGAACTATGTAGTAACTGGAACTGAGGCTGAGGCTGATATCGCAGGCGACAGGGTTAATAGCCGCTAGCACAAAACAGGCAAAGTGTACGAGGCGGGCTATACTTTGGCCAATGAAATTCAACGACAAGTCTACAACTATGGATTGCTGAACAGTGTTTGTTTGTCAATTAGTTTGTGCATATATATACTATATTAGGCTATACAGAAGAGATGCGACTATATGCAAAATCAGACCACCGCCATATTCGATCAAATTTAGGGGAGTTTACAATCGCGCCGTCCCAGTCTTGCGCAGGCTTTCCCGACTCAGCTCCTCCGCCAGCTTGCGACTGGTCCAGTCCGTAATGGCCATGTTGGTGACCATTGGATTCACGCCGCTGGCGCTAGGGAAGACAGACGCATCAGCGACATAAAGGCCCTGGGTGCCCCAGACCCGGCCGTCCTGGTCGACGACGCCCTTTTTCGGCGAGCTGGACATGCGGCAGGTGCCCATTTGGTGGGCGCTGGCGGCGGTGCCGTATTCGGCGTTGAGTGGGGATTTCTTGCGGAATTCCTTGATCCATGTTTGGAGTGCTGGGTCGTTGATGCCTTGGTCTGGCGTGTTGGTGTCTGCTGGTGATTCTGATCGGATAAACGGACGCATGTCACGGTACGATGTGTAAAACTCTTTGGCACCGCACACGTAGGCAATCTTGGCCGTAGCAATCAAGCCCTCCAAAATATGTTTCCGGTCAAAGGATGAGATGGTATAGTCGATTCGAGGCTGTCCGCTGATGGGGTCTGGGTAGACGCGGCCGGCGTCTCGTTCTTTGGTGAGCGTGATGAAGCCAGCCATGTTGCGCAAGTTGGCAGTAAGTCGCTTGAAGTTTACGCCATCGAACCACGGCATGGTGGCCAGGAACATGGCGGGGACCATGGCGACGTTTTCGATCTTGGTGCCGTGGCCGTGGCCGTCGAGGTTTTCAAAGTCGTGCACCAGCGTTGTGAGGCAATTGCCTTCCCAGGGAAGGGTCTCTTGGTCAAAGACAGCTCCGCCGAGCAGCACTATCTACCATAAGCATTTGAAAAAAAAAAAAAGGTGAGAGGAGAGAACAAACCTGGGTGAAGATAGAGATGGCGGCCAATATGAGGATTTTTAATACCACTGCGCAGCAACAACAACGGGCTTTGCAGAGAACCGCACGAAACAATAACCTTTTTCGCTCTGATAATCACCTTTCGACGCAAGACATCCTTGCCAGACGTTCCCAAATGGGCATCTCGCGACGTCCACACTCCCTGGACCCCCGAAGCCACTTTCTTCCCATTGACCGTGTCAAACAGCACTTTCTCCGCGTAGAAACCCTCGGCGAAGACGGCGCCGGCGTTGGCAGCATCCACCAACCACGAAGCCATAGGCCCTTGTTTTCCTCCTGTGTGGCAGCCGAGAGTGCAGTGGCCGCAGTAATGGTCTTTATCATTACCCGAATTGCTCGGAACAACCTGAGCATTATATCCCAACTTCCGCGATCCTTCGAGGGTGACGGAATTCTGAAAGTTCTGACGAATATCCGATGTCACGCCCATTCGCTCACAGACATGGTCCAATGACTTTTGAAACTCGTGCGATGTGAAAAACGGCAGGCCCGTGTCTGCCCACTCCTGGCGGACATAATTTTGCGTCTGCAGCGAGGCGCCCCAGTTGACGGTTCCGCCGCCGCCCCAGGCAGCGCCGGCTAAGACAGCCATGTAGCCATCATCTGAGACGGCGTTACCACCTAGTTCGAACATATGACCCATCCCGCTTGGCTGGGTCATGGGGAAGTGCGACGAAGGATAGTGGTAGGCCTTTTCGACAACGAGCACGCGGTGGCCAGCCTCGGCAAGATTTTTGGCAGCGACGCCGCCTCCACAGCCGCTGCCGACAATAACCACATCGGTCTCGATGATTTCGGCATTGTCGCCGGGAGGGATTTGCAAAAAGTTGAAGTCGAAGCTCTCGGCGGGCTTGCCGTAGACGGGGATCCTTGGGAAGCCGATTGTGTCGAGGACAATGGAGCTGTTGAGAATCCAGTTTTTTTTGGACAACAAAATAACGGACCGGGCTACCTGGCGCAGCTGGGGTAGACGCGAGGTCAGCCAATTCCCAAGAACCTTTTCTCGGGCGTCAAAGGACTGGTCTTGGAGTGGTGTCGAGGAGCCGGTTAAGAGAAGCGAGCCGGCACGAGTGCTGAGTTGTCAGCAATGAAATGAAATAACGCAAGAAGAACCTACTTCAGCGCAGTCAAAATCAAAGACAGGCCATTTTTCGACTCCTGGGGCACATTCAAGGCAAACGCGCGGCGGAACGACTCTTTAAAGGCCGGGATCGCCGAGGCATGCTCGTCGAGGTACTTGCGCGCGAGTTGGTCTGCATCGGCGGTCTTGATCTGGGCCGTCAGCGTGGCGATGGCAGCATCGTACTGAGCAGCAGAGACGGTCTTTTGATGGGCTGTCTTGCCAGTGCTGGCGGTGGTGAGGGCGGGGACGACGACGTCGCACAGCGACAGCAGGGTCTGCCACTGCGGCGCGGTGAAGACGGGGTCGTCGGGGATGGGGGAGAGGGGGGCGTCGAGGGGGGAGAAGGCCATATTCAATCAACAAGCTGCATGCACGCAGACTCTCGCAGTCGTCACATCAATTGCTGCGGGTGCATGGTGATGGGGATGGTGTGGTGCGTGCTGCAGGAGCTTTAAAGGCGGCGCTCACATGGGACCGGCGCGCACAGCTACGGCGATCCGACGACCAACTACCGCGGCAACCGGGGTGTTCCCGCCCGGATTGGCTCCGGGCCTGGGGTGCCGCAATGCGGGGACGAATTATCTCTCGCTGCGTTGCTGCTTCTATGTACGAACTCGTCCACGGGTCTGTGCCTGCATTCACGTGCGTTGAATTGACGTCTCAACAGGTCTCAACAATTTTAAGGGTCCATTGTGCTTTGTTGTTAATTCTCGGGTTGAATGTGTTGAGATGTATGCCTCTGTTGAAATACACCTAGGAGCAGACATGATATCTCAATTGATGCATCAACTGATTCAAATTCACACATTGACTGCATGACCGAACTGGTTAATCAAAGTATCCAGCCGACCCCAGGCGTCCCTGTCAAGATCGATCTCCGATCGCCGAGCCCGAGCATTGCATGATGTCTGTCCATGATCCAAGTATGGCTGGGGGCGGACACAGAACCAAGGAACACACCCGACCCCGATGACTGGCCATGCATAACAGCAGCACTTATAGTTCACCTATAGTTTGCCAATAATTGCACTATAGTTTCAGTTATATTACAGTTACAGTCATAGTTACCGTGATATGTAGTTGAACCACTACCATGACGCCGGAGCCGCCCTGTGGCATGGGCCCCACCATGCTTATCGTCATATCTTCTCTATCTTCTTTTTCTCCGACAACCTTAACCAAACCCTCAACTCTACCCCTACAACAATACTCTACTCAAACGAAAAAAAAAACAAAAAGGGAAAATGGCACACAAATTCACAACCTCCTCACACCCCCCCTCCCTCCTCGACCACCAAACTACCCTCCTCTACCCAACGCCCGCCAACCCGACCCCAAGCACAAACCACCCGGTCTTCACGCACGCCATGACCATCCGACACGCCGTCTTCGTCGAGGAACAGAACTGCGCGGCCGACGCCGAGATCGACGACGATGATGCGCGGAGTTGGGAGTTTGTTATTTACGCCGAGGGACAAGAAGAAGAGAAGAAAGCTGTCGCGGTGGTGCGTCTGGTACCGCCGCCGCACGCGCCGCACGAGACGCTACATGACCCCGCGCGCGCGGCGGACGAGTTTCCGAAGTGGGATGTGCGGCATGAGCCATATGTGAAAATCACGCGGGTCGCGGTGCTCAAAGAGTTTCGCGGGTTGGGGCTTGCTGGAAAAGTGATGCGTGTGGCGGAGGAGTGGGCGGCGGGGAATAAAGAGAGTATTGACGAGATGTATCGGCGGGTGGCTGGGCAGAAACAAGAATGGTCGGGATTGGTTGGGTTGCATGCGCAGGTGCAGGTCGAGAAGATGTATCAGCGCATGGGCTACGAGACAGACCACACAATGGGGACGTGGGATGAGGAGGGGATACAGCATGTGGGCATGTTCAAAAGAGTGGATTTACAAAGTTAATATAGAAAGGGCCATAGAATAAGGTAATAGAATAGACGATAGATTGTTCCCACGGGGAGATTAACAAATATTACTCTATAACAAGCGATCAAGAACTGAAGGAATCAAGCCAGCATCAACCGGCAAGACAGAAATCTAAAAACAGACGCCAGATGAGAGCGCCATAAATAGCGCCGAAATAGCAAACCTCGCTCAAACTCCACAAATGTCACAGCCAGATAAACACCATAAATGTCTGGCAGACCGATAGGCCCACCCCCAGAAAATGAAAATAACAAGAAAGATAAAAACAAGGCCGCTAGAAGCTCGATGCGGAACCAATGGGGAATCACGACAAGTCAGAAAAGTCGACAGAACCGCCCGAACAGAGGAAATAAAAAAAAAAATAGAAAGCGTCAACAAGACCACACCATGTCGAATATCAACAGTCGACTGTCAACAGCGACGTTGAATAGATTAAAAAGTGCTCCAGTTCCAGCCACGCGGAACGCTGCTGGCAATGGTAAACTCAGGCTGACGATGAGGCTCTTCAGGAGTGGTTTGCTCGTCGTGCTCAACCTCGCCCGAGTCCGAGATACTCTCACGCTCGTCCAGCTTTTGCTGAATGCGAGCGGCGCGGCTCTCTTCCCAGCGGTGATATGCCTTGAAGCACTGGTCACAGGCGCGCGAGGCAGCTCCCTCTGGGTGGAAGCGAGCGTCTTGGTCGAGAGGCACCATGTATGGAGTGTGCGATGCGCAAAAGACGTGGCCACAGTGACGGCAGTGGTGACGACGTGTGAAAATGCCAAATGAAGAACGGCAAGTGGGCGAGTCGCAAGTGTGGGCAGCAGCGTCGGCCTGATTTGTTAGTTAGCATTGATTTGTGACAAAATAAATAAATAAATAGCTCAGAGAAGAGAGTGGAGATGACACAAGGAGTTGTGGTGACATGTGGTGCTAGATGCCAGGGCAGGCTACTAGCACGTAATAGGCGAGGAAAATGGCTCAATGAATGGGGACCCCGGGAGGGACGTATTTAAACGGTCGCCTCTCCTGCGTTCTCTTTTCTCTTTGCTCTTCTTCGACTCTTCTCGACTTTGCAACAAGGGAAAAAAAAAAGAATTAAAAAAAAAAAAAAAAAAAAAAAAAAAAAAAAAAAAAAAAAAAAAATCAAAAGGTAAGGAGGGGG
>JAXQGY010000022.1:0-80708 GCA_037040535.1 Talaromyces sp. P118-02
TTTTAGAATTATATATTAAAAATATATTTTATAAAATATAATTATTCTTTATAAATACTAAGTAGAGTCTTAATAAAGAGAATTAATCTTAAAAAGATATTTTCTAAATCTTTATAACTAGTTAGTAAATACTTAGAAAGTACTTTGAAAGTATTTATTTAAATACTATTTTGTATTTATATTAATAATTATACTATAAATTCTATAGTTATAAAGATAATTAAAAGAAATAAGAATTTCTATTACTTTTTCAATAAAAGTAAATACTTGTTTAAAAAGTAAATAATATCTCTAAGTTATATCCTCAGTGATAAATACTTAAAGTAAGATAATAACTTAAATAAATAGTTAATAAATAATTTTTAAATAGTTAGAAAGTACTTACTCTTGCATTAATCTTTTAAAAATATTATAAAAAAAACCTTATTTATTTTTTTATAATAAAAATATTTAAAGAATATATCTACTTTAAATAATTAAAGTTTTAAAAGAAGCTTAATCTGCTTTTTAAAACTACAAATTATTATACAGCCTTAAAAATTATAATATATTTCTTAAATATAATTCTAAATAAATAATTAATATAAAGACATTTTATAAACAATTAAAAAGTATTTATTTTAATTAAATAATTAATTTTTTATAAAAAAATTAATCTATTAATATATTGCCTTTAAAGATTTAAAAATAACTATTGTTTTTAAATAATAATAGAAATTTTATCTCTATTTAAAAAACTTTTATAGATTTCTACTAAAATTAAAACACTATATTCTTAATAAAAATCTTTTAATTATAGATTATAAAGAAATTAGACTTTAAAAGCAGTTAGCAAGCGCTTAGAAACTAATAAATAAATAATTACCTATCATTAAACTTAGATTTTAAATTTACTAAATTATCTATATTACACCCTAAATAATTCTTTTTAGAGCTTTTATTAATAACAATAATAGATGTTTATAAATCTTATATAATATAAATAAAATATAAAAACATTCTATTAAATTAATAGAAATTAAAGTATTAAATATAATATTATAAATTATATATTTTAATAATCTTAATTTTTATAAATAATCTTAATCTATAACTAGTTAAAAACTAGTTAATAAATAATTAAAAGTTACTTACCACAATATTTTTTCTATAAAAAAAGAGATTTAAAAGTACCACATTGTTTATCATTTAAAAGAATATTATTATTAAATAAATTCTTAAAAAAATCTAAATTTAATCTAGTATAACCTTAAATTACTTAATAAAAATATAATATTATAAAATAATTAGTTAAATTTATATATATACTATATAAATTATTTATTTCTATAATAGTCTAAGTAGTTTGTAAGTGCTTATAAAATAATTATTAGAAATAAAACTTACTAATATAAGATGTCTTTTTAAAACTAGTTTATATATTTTAGTTTATTTTAAATATATATTTTTACTTTAAAAAAGTTTTACTATTAAATAATAGTAACTATATACAATAAATAAATAATTTTTAACTATTTATAAAGTCCTTATATTTATCTATAAACATTTTATTTTAATATACTTTCTTTAGTTATCTAAATATTTTATTAAGATTCTCGAATTTTATTTTAAATTTTATTAATAACAGATATATAATAATAAAATAACAAGACTAGGCTTATAAATTTATATATAAAAATCCTAGAATATTTCTATATCTACTTTTTAATATTATATAAAAGAAATAGAGAATAAATTATACGACCTTTTTGGCTATAGATTTACTATTTAGAATATTAAATCTAAATTAGTTAGTAATTATTTATAAAGCGCTTATAAACTATTTACTTTATTTATTAATTATTCTATTTTTTTATTGCTGTAATCTTCTACAGAAATAATATAAGTATAATTATAAATATAACTTATTAGATATTCTAACAGATTATTAATATATTCTATTTTTACTATTAATAAAGATAATATCTTTATTATAGTTAAAGGTAGTAAAATAGAATATTCTTTTTATAAAAAAGTAGTTAAAAAGCAGTTACTAAACAGTTGGAATATAGCCATATATCTCATCTATCTAAGGGAAAACTCCATCAAATAAATCATCATTTATTTCAAAATTCCTATTATCATCTAAAAAGTCATTTAAATGAGTAGGGTTTATATTAAAATAATTTAAGTAAACTAATTTATAACTGCTTAGGAAGCGATTTCAAAGTTAGTATAAAAATAATTAGTTATAGTAATTTAAGAATTTAAAATAAAATATAATTTTAGAAATTTAGAAATATATTTATATAGGTTATATAAGCAAGGACTGCTAACAAATTAGTCTTGACGCCAAGAGGTGGGTCCTTCTGCTCACATGAGCAATCCTTCGAGGTCGCGTGTTCTGTATACACATGGACATTTGGCGGCGCAGCAGCCGCATGCTGACTGATTTGACGGGCCACTGGGACGAGAGTAATAATGCTTTGTCATTATCAATTGCTCGCGTATCAGCGTTATCAGATGCGCGAATTAAGGAAATGACAAATCTTTGGTGCCCAGGAAGGAAAGGTGCGTTTTTTGTTGGCGGGGCCCAGCGGCGCTGACGTCGTGCTGGCGGGGGCCCGGAGTGACGGAGTTGACGGAGAAGCGGAAGAGAACATCTGCTTTTAAGCACTTCAATCGCCGCCCAAGGTCCTCGCTGTGAGTACCTTGCAAGTCAGATTTCTCCTCACTCTTCTCATTCCGTCAATCAAAACCAGCAGCGACCTATCCACCATGGTTCTCACCGGACACTGCCTGTGCAAGGCCGTCACCTACTCCATTGACGTCGAGAAGCCCATCATCACGGGCTACGACCACTGCGACGACTGCCAGCGCCAGAGCGGCTCTACCTACTGTGCGTGCTTACTCTGTCCCAATTCCTCTGCCCAGTCTGACTAAGTTCGACAGCTCTCGTCGCCGTCGTGCCCAAGGACAAGCTCACCATCAACGGGCCCACTAAGAGCTGGGCTGGCAAGGGCAGCTCTGGCCAGGACGTCCACCGTATCTTCTGCTCCGAGTGTGGCTCGCCCATTGCCCATGACCCTGACGCTGCCCCGCCGATCATTGCCATCAAGGCCGGTACTCTCGACTCGGAGATCAAGAAGACCCTGAAGCCGGTGCGTTTACCCTTGTTTGCTCCGTTCTTGGCCGTGGTAGTGAACAAGACAGTTGCTAATAATAAATGCGTGAATAGGATACCGAGATCTGGACCGTTGGCAAGCTTCCCTTCTGCCAGGAAAGCCTTGCCCACCCTTTCACTCACATGCCGGAATAAATGTTTAATACCAAGTTGGAACGAGATAAATAATGAGAATGAAACAAAAACCTTTGATGTAACACTGTCGATCTGTATACCTTGAACCCTACCGTAAAATTGTTTTTCTGGAAGCAAATGTAACTCTAAATACGTAAACGTGGTTGATGTGGCTGTGCCGCTGCGGTATAAGCTTTAAAATTGAAAACACAGCGGGGCGAAGGTGTCACTGTTAAATAGCAGCTCAATCAACCATGCCAATACCAACTCAGCAGTCTTTTAAATTTACCCACAAATGAGACCTAAAATAGACGGTTATACCAGGGCGAAGCAGAAGGCCCGTGGCAAAGCGCATGCGGTAAATAGCCATGCTACACCAGATCATGATTTTTGTATTTCTAATGGCAACTTCACGACAAAAATATACTGGTTTTTGATCTCTGTTAATCATCTCTTTTATTATGTAGTATCGCAATTGCTTGAAACAACCACTTGCCGTCGTCGAGTCTATCTAGGGCACCTAAAATCATGTGACTCCCTGTATACGAGAACGGTTCAACACTTTGTATTGTTCCCGCCATTACAGTCTGATTTCGGCATGTACTTGCGAGAAATAAGGCCCAAGTTTATTGTATGCCAGATTCGATTCCATACCGATAAAATTAATTGTTATAAATAGCCGAACTTTACATATATTCATCCTTCATATCAAACAAACATGCATACCAATGATGTATATTCCATTGAAGTTAATAAACTAACATACAAATGAAAGCTCATCAAAGAAAGATAAATAGGTAAAAAACTAGTGAAGCACTTATTATCATCAAAATATGAGAACAAAAGAAAAGAAAGGAAAAAAAAGAAAAACGTCTTTCAGTCCCCGACACCCTCTCAATGTTGTCTCGCTAAAATGCACCATACAACAAACTCTTAGTCAATCGGTCAGTCGCAGCCAAGTATATCAACATGTACCTAGGTACAATCCAACCTGTACACCGCGTGGAATGACGACGCATAGCGGAGCTCTAGGCGCAGCTCTATGTCTATAGTTCATTGCAATGCATACCCCAGTCGGTCTTGTAGGATATCGCTCTTCGTAGAAAGGTGGCCGGCACCCCATATCCCATGGATATGCCATGGCATTGTATTCGTCGCCTGGCAAGTCCGCCTCTCTTAGGCGAAAGTTTGCACCGTTGGTCTTGAATGAACCGATAACAAATCAGTTTTTGCTATATATGTATACATCATTCGAAAAAATCAACATACCGTTTTTTGAAGACTTCTATAAGCAGGTGCTGGATACCGCGAGTCTGAAGCCACAAAGTCAGGATCAAGGGTTTCGGTACTCGTCGATTTCGTGCTATACATGGAAGACGGCTGTTGCTCGTACCTAGTATAGCGTGGAGGGGGAGACTCGATGACTTCGTCGGTTTCATCGTGAAGTATCGTTTGCACGGTACGCTGTTCACGCTTTTCAACGGTGATAGTGGTACTAAATCATGGTTTTTGGTTAGTGCATTGTTTCCTTCCTGGTAGGAGGAAAATCTTACACTTTCTTCGCGCTGCCCAAGTTATCTCGCAGACTCTGCAGATTGGACTTTAGATGAGGCAGATCCTCTCGCCTCAATATGGAGAATAGTCTTCTCCCTGGCCATTTCTGGTTGGAATATTTGATTTCTTTTAATCGTTGTTTTAGTTCTCGGATATCGTCTTCGGCTTTTGTAATGATCTTCTCGACGCTGGCAAACACCGGGTCGTCTTTGCTGTTGTGTTCGACCACGGACTGGAAGACCTCAAGAACTTCCTTGCAGCTTCTAGCGAGACCGATTATATCGCTCACGCAGTCTCCACGGCTGTGGTACGTTTTGACATAGTCGCATATTTTGTTGCAAACCTTGATAGCCCGGGCCAAGAGCTCCGCCGTTGTCTTTTGATAATACATGTTCAATAACATTGCATTTACAAGAAAAGGAGAAAAAATAGTAAACTTGAACTCGAAATTTTATTGACTCGAATAGTTGTTGTTTTCTAGAAAGTCAAGGAGCGGTGTTTGCGCCTTTTATGGGTGAGACGTTTCTAACAATGTCGCACGTCGTCCCACCCTTGTCTTACCAAAACCCAACACTGAAGACTCTTCCACGTCTTCTTCACTATCATGCGACAATTTTCGTATCCAGGACCGGCCAAGAAGTATCACCAAGGCTATGGTCTCTGGAATCCGTGGAACAGAGCCATTGGTTCACGGCGAAATGCGCGCATCCGGGGCAAAGTTTCCCGAAACAGGAAAATGCACAGGCACTGCACAAAATTCCCGGTATCGGAGTCCCATTTTCTAGCTAGGGCTCTCTTCCAAGTGCGAATTATGCAACTGCAGCGGAATTATCATCTCCTTGGAACTTTGTACCCGCCACACGACATTTCCCTGCCATATCTGCGTATACAGGGCTTCCCTCGCATCGGCGACAGCTTTATCTGCGTCCCACCAATTCTCGGTGCTGCCGTTCATCCAGTCACCCCGGAACCACTGCCATGCCGTACCGACCCTCTTATACTGTTTATAGCAGGGAAACAAGATGCGACTAAACCGTGTGCCGTAGGTACAGGTGAACATTGTCTGCATTAGGCCGAGCGCAAGGTGAATGTTATCGTGCTTTGGCTCGAGCTCTATCCCTGGAGTTATGTTCATATTGCCTGGCACCTGTGTGGATTCATTCCAGGGGAGCAGATTGGCCTCGCTCCAGCGGATCACTTTCACCCCGTTCAAAATTCCGCCAAAGCCAGATTCTGTGTGTACTGTGAAGTAATGTGGGAGCGAATCCGACTCCGACTTCTCCGATGGCATTCCGTTTGCCCGTGTTTGGGACTCCGGCAGTAAATTGGCGACGATGTCGTACGTGCTGGAGTCCGCTGTCACGTTCCATGTTTCAGTATGCTGGCGTCGCCTGGGTCCGAAAAACAATCGCTCCTCTTCCCATTCGGCCGTGATGGTAATGAGCCCTTCCAGCTTTTTAACATCTGGAGGAGTCGGGTTTACATCAGTCTGCCGAAGGAGCAGCGTGTAATCCATAGGCTGGTTGTCTGTGCTAGCCATTTTGTAGATCCTTTATCAACAAGATGGTTGGGGAGAGAAAAGTTCCAGTCATTCTGAACCTCCTTATGTAGCTACATGGTCAAGCTCCATGAGACAGAAGTAGCCGGACTATCCCTATAAAATAATATTTCTGGGAAGTAGCCGATATATGATTTCTTTTACTTACTCCACGATAACATCGCCATTGTTTGTCTCTCCTTTGTTATTTTATTTTTCACTTCTCGATCCACCACAAAGCAACTATCATTACATCCTCAAAGTGACGCCACTTTTCAATGTACAGTGTTTCTGATGGTTATGTAACATCTTCACCGCTACATCCAGGCGGTGAAATGCGTGGAATTACCGGTCAGGTGCGCGGATAACGCCCTACATTAGTATTACTAACCAGGCCAGCGTCACCATGCACTGTGGTACAAAGGTATTTAATTGTCGCGTTTTTCCAAGTTTTTGCCGAAGTTTGTTTTTTAAATTTTTAGAAACGTGAGAAGCTTATATTCCGTTCATTGTCTCATACACAAGGGGACCGATTCTTCAATACCCCGACATCGGGATGATTGTTACATTTTGTCTTTGATATCTCGATACAGCAAGGTTAGAAGTCCGTTTCTACCCGAGTGTAAAGCGATTGCAAATTTTGTCTGTAGATTTGTATAAATTTAAAACGTTAATTATTTTAATGTATCACTCTACATACGCAAATTTAAAATTGATGTTTTGTGGATATGTACCGCAGAAATATTCAAATTTTATTCAGATGCCAGCGCGACATCTGGAGATTGGCCACCATTGGTTGACATTTGTATATAAGTTCTCGTAAAATGCCTGAATTATGCCATTTATCCAAAATACCTGATACTGGTTTAGAAGAAAATCTCATGACATCTAGAGGATTCGTTAGTCCAAGCACCTAACAGCGCCCAAAAGCATCAACTAATGCCAAAAAGGGGAAAAACGGGGATTTCGGCCGGCACTATCCCGAACCCCTCAACTAACAACAGAGTTAAGGTTCCTGCAGACCTCTTACTGGCATACCCTTTTTGTTTTAATTGAGCTCGGGATAATTTCTTAACGACCCCGTCTATTTACATGGACTTTTACTATTCCCCCAATGTCCGGCTTCATACTGCTCTCTATACTTACATGTATCATCTCAATTTCCCCGCGTTCTCTCCACGATCTTGCCGATCTCTCATATTTACCCCACTAGAAGTAAATACTTACACCAATAAGATGGATGGAGTTCTTTGGAATTTCAGTCTAAGAATTGTTTCGTGTTTATATAACGAGATCAAATTCCGATGTCAATAAGATCGACCTGTAAGCAGTGATCTGATTGAGAAGGAAAAAACAAGCAAAATGCGAGCCCTAACACCCTTGGCGGCGTTTTTGGCCACAGCAACCATATCTGAAGCATTCCAATTGAATCCTTTAGTATCACTCGACTACATAAACCTAGTCGGCAACTATTCTTCCGAGTATAACATCACGTACTTTCGCAAGATCCCATTTGCAGCACCTCCTTTACCTCCTACAAACCGCTTTCGCGCACCTCAGCCACCACTCGTGCACGATAAAAATGAGCTATACATTACCGACCAGGACTATGACATGTGTCCTCAGAAGAACACAAGCGGGTCAGAGGATTGCCTGTATCTAAGCGTGTACTCGCGTCCATGGGTCACAGAGCAAAATCTCACAAAACGTGACAACAACCCCGGCCGTCCGGTATTGGTGTACTTTTATGGCGGAGCGTTTATTGAGGGCTCCGCGTCATGGAAGCTGGGTGCGACTCCGGTATTCCCGGTTCTCAACGTCTCGGATAGCAACGACTTTATCATTGTTGAGCCAAACTATCGTGTCAATGCACTTGGATTTCTCCCTGGAAAGGAAATCAAAGCTTCGAAGACGGCTGATTTGAACCCGGGGTTGCTTGACCAGCAGTACGCCATTGAATGGGTCAAGAAGAATATCCAACATTTTGGCGGCAATCCACACAATGTATCAATTTGGGGACAAAGTGCCGGTGGCGGGAGTGTCGTTAGCCAGATTCTTGCAAGTAGTCAGGCAGGAGTGCCACTGTTCGACAAGGCGATAACATCTTCACCCTTTTGGCCAAAGACTTATCAGTACGATGATCCCGAAGCTCAGGGACTTTACGACCAGTTGGTTTCTTTGACTGGCTGCGGGAATTCCAAAGACACCCTGGAATGTCTGAAGACAGTGGACGTACAAGCCTTGCGAAACGCGAGCCTGGTCATTGACTACGATCATACATACACGACAAGCTCGTGGACCTGGGCGCCGGTTATCGACGGCGAGTTTCTCAAGGATTCCCTGACCAATACAATTAAAAAACACGGGGTGGCCGTAGACTATGTTTACGGGTTGTACAACTCCGACGAGGGCGAGAACTTTATTCCACCAGGACTGGACAACGTTACTACAACAGGCGGATTTAATTCCTCACTAGCCAGTTACCACAGCTGGGTTAGTGGGTTTCTGCCTCGATTCAATGAGGCTCAATTGCAAGAAGTGAGTCGGCTGTATCCAGAACAAGGATCGACTGAGACTATCCCACTTTACAATACAACATATGAAAGAGCTCAGCTTGTATATCGCGATTTAATGTTTGCTTGTCCGTCGTACTGGTTGGCAAGTGAAGCCAAGGTGCAAGGGTGGCTGGCGGAGTATGCGATCCCACCAGCAAAACACGGTAGTGATACCATCTGGGTAAGACCCATTTTCTTTTTTATTTCAATGTTGAATCAATACTAATTGCGGTTAAAGTGGGATGATGTCGACACAACACAGACGAGCGATCCTCTCACCTACGACGGATACGCCGGCGCGTTCGCCAGTTTCATAGAAACCGGAGATCCCAATACACACAAGGTCACAAACAGCTCCGTTATGGGGGTCCCAGAGGTTCAGAAAGAAGGGGCAGAATTCGTTGTCACGGCAGACGGGTTCCAGCAAGTGAAACTTGCGCAGCTGAAAACACGATGCGACTTTTGGCTGAAGAACGGAAAGTCAATCCCTATATAGATAGTATGGTATGATATAAGTTAAAAACGTTACGTTTAATTTTACGCAGTATATATTTAAATCTATCGGATTGATGCTGGATGATTAATCGTTTTATTTTATGCAAGTATTGGCTCAAAGTCTGTGGTTCCGAATCGTCCATCCGCTGGCCGATGCCACAAGCGAGCAAACCAAAGAGAAAACTGGGTCGCAAAGTTAGCACCTATGTAAGGTTGGGAAATGATCAACTAACTGTAGGTATGCTTCAAGCCTTTGACGTAGGAAGAAACTACAATATCTCTTAGTTCACCCGTCAAACTATTGATGTATGTTGCATCAGACAAGATTCTCTCGATAATCTAGAATTTGGTTAATAGATGTCATAATAAAAACAGATCGGCCACTCACCTCCTCAATTCCTGTCCCACTCAGTTTCTTCTGTAGCTGACTTCTGAATTCTCTCTCCAGCGCTGCGTTGTTTGTCGTAATACTCGCAGAAATCCCAGCCGTACTCAACAAGAAAACACCAGAAGTTGCCATGGCTATATCTTTTTGCTCAAGACATGAGGTCATTGCAACGAAACTGGACGCTTGTGCAATACCAGTACCGATACCACCGGGGATAATATACAAAGATTCCCAGGCATTGGTGTTTCCATTCCAACGGAAATACTCCAATATGTAAGTCACTGAAGCAATCAAGCCTGCAGCTACAGTGAGACCTTTGTATCGCCCGGTCCGTTTAATAAAAGCTCCAGATAAGATACCAGCGACAGCATTTCCGACAACAGCAGGTACCAGATGCGCCCCGGCAGATGATGCGGATGCTCGGGATGTGATTTGGAAGTAAAGCGGAATGGTGTACATCATGCCGACTTGGGACAGGACTTGTAATGTCATTACGAGATAGCTGGCCGTGACGTTTGGTTGGCGGAGGATGCGAAGTGAAAAGATGGGTTCCTTTGCCCAGTAGGCCTCGGTCAAAAGGAAAGTAATGAAGAGAACTATGCCCGCCACGCCAAGTGAGATCGTCAATGGGGATGTCCACGAAAGCTTTTTCCCGCCAAAATCGAGGACTGTGATGCCGGAAATCACAGATGCCGAAAGGAAGAAGGTACCAGCGAAGTCGATTCGAGAAAATTTCGATTTTGAGCTGGGGGGTTCTTCGTCATGAGGCTTGGAAGGGATATTCAATTTGAACAAGGCCTGTAATGCTGAAATGGCGATTAATACTGCCTGTCCAGTAAATAGCCTAAACCATAAAAAATCAGTATTTGGTCGCGGAAGAAGAAGAAGAAGAAAAAAAAAAGTTAGTTCTACCATCTCCATCCAACCAAGTCCGTCAAAGCGCCGCCAACAGGTCCACCAGCTGCACGGCCAACTGTCGAGGCAATGTTGACATATGATCTCCATGTTGCTAGTTCGCGCCGAGGAACAATATCTGGCTAGGTTAGGCTATGTTCAATTTGGAGAGGGTCTATGAAATACCTGTGATGATGACGGCACCCATGGTAGCCATTCCTGCGCCTCCAATACCGGAGATAGCACGACCCAGAATAATATTCCACATATGCACTGAGAGTCCGCTTTTTCAAGATATCAGCATTGTCCTGAGACCTGGTAGAGGCGGGTAACACACCATAGAGTACATCCGGCGCCGAACAGGGAATATGCGATTAGCAGTATCGTTTTTCGACCATATATATCGCTCAGTTTACCGTACTAATGCGTCCGTTAGAATTGTATCCATCACGGAATGAAAATATTTTGACTCACCATAGGCATTGCTGCACACACTCCCAGACTGTACGCTGTTGAGAGCCAATTGGCATCTGGCAGTGAATTGAACTCGGAAGATATCCGCCCGGCGGACGCGAAAGTTATTGTGTTGTCGGCATGAGCTACCAGTTCTCCTGTCGTAATAGTTAATAAAGGAGCCCAACGTCCGAAGAGCAGCCTCTCCATACCGAGCAACAATATCGAGATCACGCCCCAGACATTGACGTTGACGCTGCCGGATCGCCCGGGATTGTCGTCTCTAATTGTCTGGTCGGTTTCCGGGTTCACCAGAGTATCGGCGTCTGAGGGCGATGTCAAACCATTTTCCAATCTGTCTGCGCTCTTATCAACTGTCCCGCACGACGTGTTGGCACTGGCGGTCTCGGACGTGAGCGGCGAATATTCATCAATATCGTCGGCTGCCATGTTGTCACAACCACGGATTTGCCTTCAAAGCCGAAAAAGAGTCCTTGCTCATCTTTCTCTCCCAGTGGGCCAACGGCCTTTTTTAAACGAGACGCAAAGAGATGCGATGATGGAATGCGAGTATGCCTGATGGCGTGAGCTCTGGCCAATAGGACTCCATTCGGCTTTAACCCTTAGAAACGCCGACCGAAAACTTCTCCGGAAACAACAAATGGCTTGGAAGTGATTCGCCAGTCCTTAAAGGGTGGATTTTAGTGAGTCACTGACACTTAACGAAGACCTAGTCTAGGCAACATTGTAGAGCACGCAATCGCGGCCTCGGATGAGTGAGCCTCTAGCCGGTAATACGCAAAAAACTAGCGCCCGAGCATAACCCTAACTGATAAACCTTATCTTTCTTAGATATCAAGAAAGTGATCATAACCAAAGCCATTATTAGAAGCAAAGGGACAAATAATAACTAGAAATTAATTCAACCGCGGCATTTTGTTCTACCACATAGATTGTACTTACTATTGATAATGAACTATATTATTTTAGCAATCTTCTTGTTGAAAGATATGATAGTAGTTCGATTAAAGATTAACATGTATCCAAAATAGGGTAAAACCAATTTGATTATGAGAAAAGCTACGGTATATACCGGTGTTGATCACCAGAATACTGCATGCTTGGAATTCTTACCTATGTAGAGTTCAGCCGAACTATCTCTTCGATTAGTCAACCTTGATGTTCTTTTCCGTCTTGCACCAATCCACGAGTACCCAATCGGGGCAGCTCCAACTTGGCTTGATGTGCTCTGAGCTATTTTTAATTCAGGGCTTGAAACAGGATGGCTGAAGACAGCAGAGAACCACCAACCAGAGAAAGACTGGCCGAGAATGTAGGTTAGGCCAGAGAAAGTCTTGTACGAAGTCCGTTGATGAAGTTTGAATAATAACCTCGTGGTCACATAAGGACACTAACTAGTATACCACTTAACAGTCCCTGTGGATATTGTAACCGGTAATTTCTACATCACTCGAAAGCCTCCGTGCCTGCTGAAGATGATCTTGAGTTCTTCAAGTGACCATTAATCTAGCCTAAACCAATTGCAAATGTTCTTGTAACTCTAAAGAAATTTACCCATACATTTAAGATTTTTAAGACGTTGCATATGTGGTAATAATCTATCAACACATATGGATGTTCCGTTTCAATGTTCCAGATGTCGGGTTAAGCAACCTATTCAATATCAACTCGTCGACGACTGCGATTAAAGGGATATATATATATAGAATGAATCGACTAGTTTTGTTAAATGAGGGACTGTAAACTAGTTCCGGGCAATTAATTGATGCTTTAAGATCTCTGTTGACTACTACATGGTGAAACCTCTCATTAAATTCCCTTGATAAGCACCAGCGCTGATTTCTGACTGCAAATCCATCACCTTTGCAGGGAAGAATGGCATTTGCGGCTCTAGGCTGGAACAAGTGCGAACCATCGATCCCGCTACCAATCAACTAGATAAAAGGACTCTATTAATACCTGACTGCTATATTAGATCAAAAATTATAAACAAATTCATAATATAGTTTATAAGTCAAAATAAAGTTAATTTACTCTACGGCAACTGGGTCTTGATTTGCACAAACTATATCTATTGGTCAGGCTTCGCGTGTTTTCTCCACGCGTAGGTGGGGCTTCTCCTCGGCGCGATTTCGCAAGGGGCATTCGCAAGGGGCACATCTGGTAACGTTGATATTTATCCCCTGTTACATATATGTCCTACCCGCCTGATACACCGGCCATCATTAATCATGGTTCACCTCGAAGATCTTCCCATTGAGCTACTGCACCGCATTCTATTCTTTGTCGATGACCCAGATGATCTTCGCCATGCTTGCCTGGTTTCGCACAAGTTTTTTGACCTAGCACAACCCGTTCTCTTTCGCGAGTTTTATGATGATGGCCTGGCCGGAAATCTAGACAGGGCCATCAATTTTGCTAGATCTCTTTATTCCAACCCAAATCTCGGAAGTCATGTGCGAGATTTCTCAATTATCTCCACCCCAGACGGCATGAGTGATCTCGAGGAAGAGGAAATTGCGCTCTTCAAACGTGCAATCTAGGACCTTGACTTGGGTAATGACGAAGAAACCTGGATTATGGCTATGAAGCACTCCGACCCCAACGTCTTCGCAGCATTGGCGGTCAATAAAACCCCTAACCTTCGGATGCTGTATCTTCCAGGCGGACAGATTATCACGAAGCCATTCGATCAACTCTTCAGTCGAGTTCCAGAATTCCTGTCCAGCATTGAATACTTCGATTTTCATTGCGACAGCGACGACGCCTTCTGTGGCTACAATATTGCTGTTTACAAGAATTTCCTCACCCGCCCCAAACTTGTTACTGCGACGTTTGAGTATGGCGATCTTTATGACCACGTATTTCCATCGAACTGGAGCACTGGTTCATTGGCAATACAGAGAGTAGCCTTCAATTACTGTCATATCCAGGCTGGCGCTTTTCAGAAATTCATGAAAGCCTGCAAGAAACTGACGTCATTTTCCTATGGAAACTTTACTTTGGATCCACGCGAGGGACGATCAGATACAACAGGTCCTGAGTTTAACGCAGCAAAGGCGCAAAAAGCCGCCCTCGTACACAAAAGCACCCTTGAACAGTTTCGTCTTGAAATTGCCCGGGATCCATGGGAACTCGAAAATCTTGAAGATTACCTTTCACGCCAAGCAAAGGTTGGCTCTTTCTGTGAATTTTCCGCGCTTAAGAGGCTCTCCATCTCGCATGCAGTTCTCCCTGCACACCCTCAATTTCCTTCTTCGCTGGAAGAACTTGTTATTGCAGACTGCAACTCGTCTGTTACAGAAATGGTCCAAAATATCGCCACTGATTGCAAAAACGGACTTTATCCAAACCTTGCAGAATTCAAAATACTGACCATAGATGTCACTCGTCCTATAAAACTTCCGGGACAAGTAGTACCACCAGGAAAAACCCCAGAGCAGTGCTTTCTCAGTCTTCGGAACTTATTTGATGGAACTAGCGTAGATTTCATGATTGCACCGTACATTCTCCCTGACTTCGATGACTACGACGACTCTGACCCCGACATGGATGAAGAAGCATACGAAGACTATCTGATTGGGATGGGAGCTCCAGGAATGGAAAATGTGCCTCCAGCTTTTTTGGATTTGCTCATGCATGCGGCTTTGCAAAATCATCTTGACCCCCCGACTGCTGAAAGTGACGATTCATGGGAGACCGAAAGTGATGAATGATTCCGTTGAATCGCTAGTCGATTGATTCAGAATGATATCCTTCGAAGACCACATCCATTGGCTTTGACTTTTACTGCACTAAGTTTTGAGTGACTTAAACAATCTGAATTTCACTACATGTATTTACCACACCGGCATTTCAAGCTCCAGATCCTGCAACACTTGTCATAATAGGGGCTTCTTCGATCCAAATTCCCGACCAAAACCAATCCTCTGCATCCGCATCCGAGCCTCCATTTGGCAATCTAAGCTCTCCAATATGCCAATCCTGAGAATTCGTAGATGTGCTTGCCGAGATTGGTGCAACAACTTGAGTCAATGGCTCCGAGTTGTTGCTTGCCCAGAGTCCAACGGTCTGCCCATCGAAATCAATGTCATATGCGAAATTGTACCAATTCCCAGGTTCGAGCTGTGTTGACCACTGCGTCGTTTGTGATACGTCCCAGCGGAGGGTGTTGTCAGCACCGGTGGAGCCACTGATAGTGCCGTATTTTATTTCGGTGAAATGACTCTACAGAAGATGTTAGATATATCCACATAAAACACTACATATGTAGTGAAAACTAGAACTGGTAGCATTACTTCAAAGAAAGCAATTTGATGTTCGAAATTCGGGTTCGGCGGATTTGTGCTGTTAGTCATGAGGGAGAAATGGTAATAAAGATGTCCAGAGCCGAGATCTTCAGATGTCTGAGGAATTATTTCTGTTCTTTCCATGGTTTGTCCTTCCCAAAAGGATGTTCCATCCTGGATGAAAGTTAGTGTCTAGTTAAAGAGAAAGGCGTTGGTTGGTTAGCTCGGCCTTACAATAGTAATCCTTATCCCTTGTGCATCACTTGTGTCATTTGGATTCTTAAAGTCTGCTGATGTTTCTAGATATTCCGAAGTATTTCCGGTTCCGTGGATATACCATTGATACGGTTCAATTTGATTCGACCATGACCCTGCACCCCGTTGTCAGTAGATTGTATGGGTGTTGATGCAATTCATTGGCATAAAATTACATAAATCAAGATCAGCGACTGTAAATGTAGAATTGAAAATGCCACTCCACAGAGTAGTGCCAGCATCCGCTGTGGAAGACAGAAGGATTAGGAACAATGATTGATGCTTCATCTTGTGATACGACTCTCAAGGAAGGGCGTGAAAACGTTGTAGAACAGAGTTCGCGATAAGAAAAATAATTTTTAAAAAATAAAGAGCCAAAAACAAGACAAAAAGGAATGAAGTAGAGACGTTAAATACTAAGTTTAATATTAAAAAGTGTTGAATTTTAAAAGTTTCACCGAGACTCCCCGCACGTTTGATTAAATCGAGGTATCAGATAGACTACTATCAATTTTCCTGTTTGCTTTAGAAACAACACAATACATGAAGAACAAGGTCAAATAAGTAGGATTTTGAAAGGTGAAACACAAGAACTAACTAAATTAGTAAAAAACCCGAAACAGTTGGTGTCGGATGTACAATTTACGGGGAATATCGCTCATCTCAGACCATGGCAACTCGATTGCTGTTTTTTTGAGGTAGAAAATGTTATATTTATTTTTATTTCGTTTTTAAAATGAATTAATATAGCGTTAAAACGTCACATCATCAATTAATTAATTCATTAACGGTACTATTTTTACTATTATTGTTTTGAAGAATGCCATTAGGGTTAGGGTTAGGGTTAAGCGCTGCTGACAACATTGAAGTTTTGTGCCGATCACGTTGAAAACATTATATGCGTATATGCTAACCGGGATGAGCATAATTCCTGTGGATTAATACCTGATCAATTCACATGACTTCGATGCCAAATATCTCAATATTCCGAGAGTCCAGCCTGCCATCGGGGCCTATGTCAATTACTATGAAGATAGCAGTGGCGTTGACGAAATCTTCGACGCTACTGGCGATGACGGTCGCATGTCGAACACTGTTGAGGAGCTTGGCAAGCTTGTATCCAAAAACATTACTGTTGTAATGTATACGGATGATGATGAATATATCTGCAACTGGCTTGGCAGAGAAGTTATCTCTCTCAACGTTGGCGCTCTGGGGCTTGATAAGAAATTTTACAGTTCAAATTTTGATATTTAAACCTATTAGATTGGTCAATAGCAGGCAATAGATATTAAGCGTGGTGACCTGGCCTGTATTCTGGCGAATTTCCATCAATATTGGTCCACGTGTCTTGCACTGCCCCGCAAAGCCTTACGGATCATACTGAGCCTCGCTGAGCTACGATCTTCCTTTAAACTTGCAATAGACATAGATTTTCAGTCCCTACCTTGATTTTAATTTTTCAATGTTGTTCATATCGTCCTAGGAAAACACACCCTATATGTACTTTAATGTTTGACTTCCGATCGCTAAAACAGTGCAGGAATTACACCGGTCTCAGTTTGTCGACATCACCTAACAGCAAAAGCTATCAGAATACGGCAATTCGCAAATTCGAATGGCGAATCGACACCGACCACATCATCGGAGTGAATTCGAGATTGCTGTGATCTGTGCCTTGCAGACCGAATCCGATGCCGTCAAGGCGGTGTTCGATGAGGAATGGGAATACACATTTGGAAAAGCACAGGCCGACCCGAATTCCTACACCACTGGCAGAATAGGCCGGCACAATGTCGTCTTGGTGTTTCTACCGAGCATGGGGAAGGCATGTGCAGCGAGTGCAACGGCTAGCTTACTCTCCAGCTTCTCCGAGGTCAAGCTTGTTTTGGTGGTAGGAATATGTGGAGGAGTGCCTACCGATCCGACAGATGCGACGAAGGAAATCCTGCTTGGGGATGTTATAATCAGTACTGGTATAGTCCAGCATGACTTCGCCCGCCAGTTTCCGAACAAGACTGTGAGGAAGGATGGCCCAGTGGACAATTTGTCCCGGCCGACAAAAGCTATCAGATCCTTTTTACACAAGATTAGTGGATTGGAAGGCCACAAAAGACTACAGAATGACACTTTATTTTATACGGAGATCTGCCGGAAGAAAGGCCATGTCGCATTCAAATGTCCCAGCCGAAATGAGGACAAGCTCTATAAATCGACCTACCGTCATAAGCATTACAACTCAGCAACCTGTGATGTCTGTGCTAGATGTGTAAGAAATGATGACGAAACATGCAACAGTGCGCTTGAGTCATCCTGTGATCAATTAGGATGCAGTGAGGGCAGCCTGGTTGTTCGCAAGCGATTAATGGGAGGGACCAAGACGCAAAGACCGCAGATCCATTTTGGACTGGTCGCATCCGGAGACTTGGTGATGAAGTCCGGCTACCATAGAGACGAAATTGCCAAAAGAGAAAAGGTCATTGCCTTTGAAATGGAGGGAGCTGGAGTGTGGGATAACTCCCCGACTGTCATCATCAAGGGTGTTTGTGACTATGCAGATAGCCATAAGAACAAGAAGTGGCAAAATTATGCAGCAGCAACAGCAGCAGCCTGCATGAAAGCTTTTCTGGAACAGTGGATAGCTGTGGGCAAGAAATCACAAACTGAAGCAATTCCTGGTATGCATTTTCCATATTTTCTCGATCGTGGGAAATACAGCCATGCAACGATCTGTAAGCTCTCGAGCTGACCCAAGGTGTTCTGCCAGAAACATCTTATGTGAGCATTCGAAGCGCTAAACCCGAATACCGCGAAATACTCTCAACTTATAACCCCTGCGGTGAAGAGGGGTCGGTGGTCGAGGCATATGATTATGTGTAAGCTGTTACCATTAGCATGCCTGGTGAGTTGCTAACATTAATGACCGTCCTAGCTTTTTCGTTATGATCGTAGTGATATGGAACCTTCAGAAAAAGCTGTAAGTATTGCCCTGATTATTCACACATTGTCAGTAATTCTAAATTGTTTCCTTAGAAAGGAGAGACGCTTTATTGTGACCGTATTGCTGGTATTTGCAATATATGTGCCTCAGCCCGCTATCTCCTCTTTCTTGCAGATGTGTTCGATTTGAAGATGCCCTTGGTCAGACGCAAAAATTACCTTTCGAGCTCTGTAGAAATCTCGATGTCAGTTGAAATCCCCCCGTTTGAGAAGCTTCCGTTGCTGAGCGAATGAGATTTATCATAGGCATTTAACAAATTCCTCCTCGACGACTTCAAAGGCCGACCTGGTTGGCATAAAATCCTTCGGAGAGAATATCTGATTGTCAGTGGAAAGTTTGGAGGTGCAATCATTACACCACAAGAGTGGTTATACACCATCCAACCCGGAGGCTTGATGACGATGATTATGCGTATTGAATCTAATGGGAAACGATGCCCAAGATGTCAAAAGAGGCTATCTCAAGCTGAAACCCAGTGCAACTCTTGGTCAGTGATATTCTTCATTTCTTATCATGCTTACCCCTTTTATAGATTATATTCGAAAATTTCTAACGAGGAATAGCTTACAATACTTTTGGCTCCAGTTGCAGAATGTGGGAAATAGATTAGTTGGTCCTCGTACAGTCGAGGAACACGTTGACGTCGACATGTCGCATTTCAAATATACTTACTCTTCCAAGCATCGAAGAAATCAATACAAATTTGGAAGTGCGTCGCATTCCTTGAGGATACAAAAACACGCACACCTAAGTCTCGACCTACACCCCCTGGAGGTCGGGGACCTATTAATGTGGATCTATTAATGTGGGTGGATCGCTACCTCTGAGTAACAGCGGGTCTCCGTGTGTGCAAGGCTCAATTCACCATGAATCACTGTATCTCGAGCTTCAACGAGTTGAACATGGACATTGTTTTTAATTACGCATGCGTAAATTCCCAATACAGGTGTGGAATCAAGCCAATTATAAGCGGTTATTAATTACTAGTTTCTTCGGCTGTCCCTGTCGGAAGATTGACATGTCAGCCAATAAAAACGAGTTCTTAAGTGGGGAAACCGACTCCAGATATGCGATTGGCCAATAGTAGCAGCCCACTGACAGGCGGGGAGCCCCACATGATATCATTGCGCAATGCTTGTCCTCGCGTCATCTGCAACTTCCCCGACTCTCGCTTTGTGTTTTTGTCTCTCTCATTATTCTGCGCTGTTGGGTTCAATTTAAACAAAAGAAATATGCGGCTATTAGCTACAACTGCAGCTGCAATTGCAGCGCTCTCACCTCTGAGCGATGCGTTCGATTTCCAACACCCGCTGCAGTCAATTTTAAATACCCATGCCGGTACAAATAACCAGCAGCAGCAGCAGCAGCAACAACCAAATATAGTCTTTATTTTAACCGATGACCAAGATCTCCGATTAGACTCTCTGGAGTATATGCCATTTGTTCAGAAACATCTGCGAGACAAGGGCACGTTTTATGAAAATCATTTCGTCCCGACTGCGCTGTGCTGTCCGGCTCGTGTGACCTTGTGGACGGGGCGATATGCGCATAACACGAATGTGACGAATGTGAAGCCTCCGTATGGTAAGACTTTTTCTATATACCGAAATGAAGTTGATCCTCGAAAGTGCTGATGGTTCATCAGGCGGATACCCCAAGTTCGTCGAGCAAGGCTTCAACTCCGACTTCCTGCCCATCTGGCTACAGTCTGCGGGCTACAACACGTATTACACAGGCAAACTATTCAATGCGCATACAGTTGATAATTACCACTCGCCTCACGTTGCAGGATTCAACACCAGCGACTTCCTGCTCGACCCGTATACTTATTCATATCTAAACTCGACATATCAGCGAGATAAGCAAGAGCCGGTCAGTTATGAAGGATCGCACACAAGCGACGTCATCACCAACAAGGCATTGGGCCTTCTCGATGATGGTATCGCTGGTGCAAATCCAGGTGACAAAAGGCCATTTTTCGTGGGCATCGCGCCGGTGGCTCCTCATTCTAATTATGAGCCTGCAAATGGCCCGGCTCGGATGACGGCACCGATACCAGCCAAGAGGCATGAACATTTATTCAAGGATGTCAAAGTGCCGAGGACGCCTCACTTTAATCCAGACACTGTACGTCATCTTCCCCGAAAAACGCAGCAAGTGCTAATATCCGAGCGTCTAGCCTAACGGAGTTAACTGGATATCCAATCTCCCACAACAAAGCGACGAGACTGTCGACCAAAACGACCACTTTTATCGTCAGCGTCTACGTGCTCTTCAAGCTGTCGACGAATTGGTCGACCAGATCGTATCGCGTCTCGAGTATACCGGCAACATTGACAACACCTACATTATTTACACTTCAGATAACGGCTACCATATTGGCCAGCACCGTCTTCCTCCTGGCAAGGAATGCGGATTTGAGGAGGATATCCGTGTGCCATTGTTCATTAGGGGTCCCGGGATTCCTCAGGGGCACGTTGAAAAAGCTGTTACCGCGCACGTCGACCTCGCGCCGACAGTTCTTCGTCTCGCAGGCGCCGAGCAGCGGGATGACTTTGACGGAATTCCAGTGCCGTTGCTTACTGAAGGGAATCAACACAGCCATGAAAGGGCACCAATCCCCCGACGACCCGAACATGCCAACGTCGAATTCTGGGGCATCGCCATGGCCGAGGGCGAAGGAAACTCGTTTGGGCCGGAGAACCCCGTCACTGTCCCTAACAACACGTACAAGGGCCTGAGACTGCATTCTCCAGAGTCCGGCTACGATTTGTACTATTCCGTTTGGTGCAATAACGCACATGAATTATACGATCTGACTACGGATCCGTACCAACTACACAATATCTATCCATCCGCGTCCTCCCAGACAAGGCCCACGAATTTATTACTTGGCGTTACGGTAGAAAAAGTAATTAACCGGCTTGATGCGTTGTTGCTTGTTCTCAAGTCGTGTCGTGGACAGACGTGTCACGCACCCTGGAAAGTGCTTCATCCGGAAGGCAACGTTGAGACTTTGAAGGACGCTTTGCATTGGGGCTTTGACTCTTTCTATGACGAGCAAATAAAGGTCGAATATGAGCGATGCGAGGGAGGATACATTGTTGCTGCCGAGGGGCCGCAAGTGGGATATAAATATTTGACAGAAAGAGAGGGTCTGGGATGGAGTCACTGGGAGTAGTCTCCAATTTATCAATAGATAAAATATCAAGCATCAACTGGTATATAAATTTCTGCCACTTAGCTAAATATATCGCCTCCAATCTCACCCCTTGCCACGGTCTCTAACCGTTCGGCCGTCGTTTGGAAAGTGCGCGGAACACCGACCTCATGGAACGGCTTGTCCTCCAGAATAATTTGCGCAAGACCCTTGGTGGAAAGATAGATTACTGGCATCCCATGCCCGTTGAATCCAGCAGCGATGTATTGGCCTGACCTAGACGGGATCTCACCAATGTGAGGGGCTGTATCAGCGGAGTATCCCATGACTAAATTTTTATTAGCAATTACCTCTAAATTTTCAAGTCAGAGAGAAAAGCTTACTGCCAGTCCATAACTCCTTAACAGAAGCACCGCTGTCCTCCCACCCTTTAAAATGCCTCTGCATATACCCATCCCAGTAATCCTTCGTAGACTCGATAAGCTTGCTGTCGTCAATATTCCTGAACCACTCATCGTGGTTATTCAGATGGAGATGATGCGCCCCGCCAACAACAATACTCCCATCCGGCCTCACAATAAGATAATCAACACCCGTATGCGGATCGACTCTGAGTGCGTAGGACATTGACAAAGGTGGCGGAGTCTGGGAGTCAGGCACGCTGATATGCGCGACGATACCGCGTGCTGGGAAGATGGCGCGCTCGTATTCAGGTAAGAGGCCAAAGGTGTAGGCGTTGGTTGTGTAGACGACTTTTTTGGCCGTGATGGTTCCCCGGGGAGTGTGGACGATGTGGCGGTCGGGGGATTCGCTGGTGACGGAATTGACGGGTGTTGTGGTTTGCAGGTTGACATTGTCGCCGCCGTATTCGAGGACTTTGCGTAGAAGGCCGAGGGTGAATTTATATGGCCAGATTGCTCCTGAAGTATACGAGAATCCGACCTTGGTGCCTTTGACTCCGGATGTCTGTACTCCTTTAGCTGCGGCACGTCATGTATTCAAAGTCAACGCACCGATTCAATATCCTCGTCAGGAAGAAAATCAATATCATCCAGAAACTTGCAACCCTGAGCTTTCAAATCTTCAATGACTTTTCTAACTCGGTTCCCGCGCTCAGCGTCCATGTATATATTCATATTGCGGGTCATGACCAGATCGCAATCTATCTGCTCTTTTGCGATTACGTCTTGGAACGCCTTGATGTGCGCCAGTTCGAATTCTGCCAGTTCTACAGCTGCATCGAAACCATGGCGCTGGATGAACAGCGGTATGGAGCCGTAGATGTCTGGTCTGAGATGGCCGCCTGGGGAGTCAAATTAGTTACCGGTAAGGTTATAGGCCTGGAAATACTCACCATTCCGGCCTGTCGCTCCGGAGCAGACGGTTCTTGCTTCGAGGATGGTAATCGAGGGCCGCTTGGTGCTGTATCTCGGAGACGTGACGAGGTGGTATGCGAGACTGACGCCGGCGTATCCAGCACCGATAATCACGATATCCGATTCTTCGGGCAACTCTGGTGTTGAGCGGTGGGCGTCTAGCGGAGAGCGTTCAGTTAACCAGAAAGGAAGAGTTGGGTTCTCGACTGGGAGGAATGGTTTTTCGGCTGCCATTTTTGATCAAATGCTCAACTGATGTCTGTAGACCTGTAGATTTTATAGATTCTTGGCTGTTTGTCGAGGTGGGGTAACCCTACTTTATAGGTCAAGCGTTCGGAGTAAATTCATACACAATCCGGAATAGCTGCCTGCGTGATCCGGAATAAAAAAGCGTTGGGGAAAAGTGGGAAACGACGCATGATATCGGAATACTTGGTTCTTGATGGAGAAGAGTCGTCCACCACGTCATTACAGTGATGCTCCGGTCCGATAACAGCCCTAGCCCTAGAGCCCTAGAGCCCTAACTTGGCGACATCAATGGACATATCGAGATGCGCATCGGAGTAAAGACGAGACAGGTAATATTTGGTGGATAATCGTGTATCCACTGTATTTCTAGATCAATTTTATTCGATATACTCTGTAACAGTTGTTAATTCGGTTGCTGCTGACGACAGCCTGCAGCGGTGGCTGGTTGTCCCAAAACGGCAAAAAGCTCTGTTTTTGTCGAAAAAAGATCGATTAAGGGAGAAGGCCCTTGAAAGGGAGAATATTTATTGGCTTGTCACACTTTATTTATCGATATCGTCACCGGATGCAATGTACTCCCTCAATAACCGTATAACGTGGCCGGGCCGCACCGAGTCGAGCCAGCCAGACGCGCGCAGTCCCAGCAAACACGCCACCTGCATATCCACCTGCATATCCACTTGCACATCGCTGCGATTTGCGTTTACTCTAAAATGCAGCGACCCAGCCGATTGGGCGTGGGCGGCGTTGGGCTGTCAAAACGCCTTGCATGGGCCAGTCGCGAGGCGCCACATCGGGTGGCTGGGAGTGCGAATTGCCTCGTCTGGCCAGCCTCCCCGCCAACCTCCCACCTCCAGAACAGCAGAACAGCACTGATTTAACCACCATGGCAGCCGGAGGAATTTCCATCGTGTATCCTGCATTCCAGACGCTGTCATTCTATTCCGTTAGGGCTTTGTTACGACCGCCATGATTACCGAGTTGTCGCAGCTCAAGACCGTCAACTGTGAGTATACTGTACATCCCGATCTAGCACCGCCTGTTGCCCGGTCAGAGACGTAAACAAATAACTGACCGCCCACCACAGCCAGCAAACCGCAGCTCGCTCACCAAGAGTCGCAGCAGTCCATCGCAGCTTCTGATGATTACTTCTCTGCCTCGTCCGGCCAGTCCCAGTCGTCCGACAAGAGCGCCAACAGCAGAGTGACCGTGGTGCGGTATGCGACTCCGCAGTCGCAGCTGCCTTCGCATTCTTCTTCCTCCGCCCAGCATTCTCAGTCCCAGCACGCCCACACTCAATCGCTGGACAGCTCGAGAGATCGCCCCGCCATGCCTCGTGGCCAGCAGAATAGCCGCCCTGGCACTGCCAACAACGTGCGCTTTGGCCAGAACCGAGTGAGCGAAATCAGCCCGCGCCGACATCAGCAGATCCAAGACCCCAGACGCGAGATCAGTGCGACCACCCCTGGTGTCGATGACTCGCCATATCTTCAATTCGCCATTGACCAATTGACCCGTGATGAGGAAGTACAAGGGCTGGCAAGGCAGGGGTCTGTCGCAAGCACCGAGTATCCTGTCGAGCGAGTCATTGCAGACGAGAACCTGGGATACTATCACCGGACAGGGCCTACCACAGTCGAAATTCGAAAGCCTCCCAGCCGCAATGGTGAGGCACAAAAGACACAGCAACCGCAAGAAAAACAATCGACAAAGGCGGTCTTCGTGGCTGTCGACCCGGAGACTACTGACATGTTGCACCCTTCACTAGACTTTGTCCCTGTTGTGCTCCGGTCCTGGGCGCTTGGGCTTTTTGTTTTCTTGATCATGTGGATGATTGCCGCTCTGGTCTTTTGCAATGTTTCATCACAGAAACACAACGGTATCTGGGACTGGGGTGGAGTCGGTGGCTCGCGTTATTTCGTGGTTCAGTATCTGCCACAGCTGTTGGCTGGACTCATTGTTCTCTGGAACTTGGTCATCCAAGCTGCCATCTACCGAGTGATGCCATTTTCCATTATGGCCTCTGAACGGCAAAAGACGGGCGCTCTTCAGAATCTCTCTGTCCTGTCACGAAACCACCTAATCCCAGACTTTTCCTACTTCCAATACGGCGAGCCCCTCGTTGCGATTGGCTTGATCACAATTTGGATAGCAAACTTCTTCACGATGCCACTGATCAGCTGTTTCTTCCAAGCCAAGTTTTATGTTGTTGATGGTGAGGGCATCTGGCGATGGACCACGACGCAGTCTGTCGGTTGGGTTCTGGTTGCAATCTATGGTCTTTTGATAGTCGGTCTTTTCTTGGTCCTGGCACGGTTCCTCTTAAGCTGGACTGGTCTTTTGTGGGATCCAGTCAGCCTGGCAGACCTCATCCCCATGATCCAGCGATCCAACATCCTGCGTGATTTTGAGGGCTCCGAGACCGCCCCGTCAGTCCGCGATTCATTGACAGCTCGAGTGCTACGACTTGGCTACTGGCGCTTGATGGATAAGGAGAACGTTTTCTACGGCATCGGGGAAGAGTACGCTCCTGTAGAGACACCACCGACAACACCAACCAGGAGAAGTGAGAAGCGACATGCTGAGCGAAACGCCGTAGTCCAAGATCTGGAACAGCAAAGTGTCCTGCGAAACGAATCCTTTGAGCGCACCCTGCATTCGCCATTCATCAGATTCCGGTGGACAGTTTGGTTCCTGCGAGACATTTCCATCATCGTGTGGATTATTATAATGCTCGCCCTTTTCATTGCTTTTGTGGCTGTCAGCTTCGCCAAGGAGGCTATTGCTGATGGATTCCTACCACTGCTCCCAACGCTCGCCTCGCGAGACGGGTTTTCTGCATCAAACTTTCTCTTCAGCTTCATCCCTGGGCTGATTGGGAATATTCTGTTTCTTGCCTGGCAACCAATCGACGTGTACATGCGAGCTGTCCAACCATTTGCCTCGCTATCAACCCCCGAAGGCGCATGGGCAGAACACAGCTTGCTGCTGTCATACCCAGCCTGCCTCCCAATCGAAGTGACATTCCTAGCCTTTGTCGCTCGACACTACAAAGTCGCCTACATCTCGCTCATGAGCCTCCTCTCGCTC
This sequence comes from Talaromyces sp. P118-02, assembly GCA_037040535.1. Classification (NCBI taxonomy): domain Eukaryota; kingdom Fungi; phylum Ascomycota; class Eurotiomycetes; order Eurotiales; family Trichocomaceae; genus Talaromyces; species Talaromyces sp. P118-02. The sequence continues at coordinate 26,595 of JAXQGY010000022.1, forward strand.
GCCCTCCCCATCCTCGGCGGCGGCGTCTTCATCGCACTCTGGTACCCATCCCAAAGCCAAGTGCGCATTGCCTCGGACCTGCCTGCGTTTTACGTGCTCGTCGCTTTTTGCGGCCTATACGCGCTCTCGTATCTGGCCATCTGGCCGCGGCGCCAGCGCTACCTGCCGCACGATATCAGCACGCTGGCTGACCTGATCAGCTTTTTCCATCAGAGCCCGCTCTTGTCTGACGACGTTTTGCGCGAGCCTCGAACAAAGGCAGACCTTGTTACACGGCTAGTTGTCACGCCGCCAAACGACCGCACGGCGCCGCTGTATGGCTTTGGCGTGTACAGAGGGCTTGACCACTGTGATCACTTGGGCATCGACCGTCTAACCCGAAAAGGAAGGGCAGACATGCTCATTACGACTGGTGGTCTAAAAGCTTAATAATCCCTTGACTTGCGATGTCGAGTCAAGTGTATGATATGATTTAATGTTTTTCCTTTTTTTCAAAGAAAGAAAAGAATGGCCTGGAGTTTGATGCATAGCATAGAGGGCGTTTTTCTTTTTCTTATGAATATTTGAACGATGGGATTAATGAGGATATGAGGTGGATGATATAACTGACTGAGATAATGAATAATTGACCTATTATTGAATACATATAGAAGATGTTTCGTAGAATAAGTAATCAATTGATGGTATCAATATTTTGATCTAGATTTTGTGGAATTTTCCTAAAATTTCAAGTAGCAACAGCCAATTTCTATTAAAAACTCTTTGCTTTGCCATGGGGCACGTCGGTGGTAAACAATGACCAAGGCAACAAGGCAGGTCCAAGAACTGTCATAAAAGATGGGAACTCTCACACAAATAAAGAGCTCTTTGTCATTGGCTAGTATCAGAGCAACATGGGAGTGGCTCTTGTCAACTTCAGAGAATCACCAACCAGCTCTCTTGGGTCTCGTCTGTCAACTCCGCTTAGTGCGTCCAGTCAGGTCATCATTTGGCGATTTTTTAAGGGATTAATCAATAACTTTTAAAACACACCACTAGAGAAAGGGAAATTACCTTCCATCACCGCCGCTGCGGTATCCCATTACGTCTCGGTGGTGGCCCTCTTGTTCTCATCTCGTCTCCCCGCCTCTTCTCTTCTCACTCGTCCACTCTTCCAACACTCAAGAGGCACTCACAATGGACCCAACCTCAATCTCGCCCTCATCTTTTCCAGCAGCTCCTGATTCAGATAGCAGAGAGTAATTCGTCTTCCATTCTTTCATTTCTCATTATCATTTCATCAAAGCTAACTGATAACCCAGTCCTAGTGCATCGTACACAATAAACCCAACAGAAGACCTCCTGCTGTCCTTCGAGTGCGACCCCTCCTTGTGCCACAATAGGACACGCAAGTCTCGAGTCCCCTCATCAAGTATGAATTGCCCCCTTATACTGCAAACAGCCGGTCTAACGACAACATTTGATAAACAGCGATACGAAGGAAGAAGCAACGGCTCTCTCAAAGCAAAATGGAAATATCAGAAGATACACTCAATGACGTGCCTCTATGGGTCTTGTAAGTTTCTTCTCTTCATCGCCCCTTACTCAGTTATACCTACTGACGAGTCGAAGCTGGTACGCCGTGTACGAGTTCCTCCTCATGGAAGTGTTCTCAGAACACGATCGCCTTTTTGGTTTCGCTGTGTACTTGTGGGTCGCTATCCACATTACAACAAGTCGCCGGTACTATGACTAGAAAAGGAGGAAAAGCAGATACGTAGTATTGTTGTTGAAGAGTTGTTGATGTTTCATCGCATGGCGATGCACGTGACCTGTATTGACAGGAAAAGTGGGGCCCGGGGGAAGCTTCACTTTTTGTCCGCTTTTACGACCGTTTTGTTAGTTCGTTCCACGTTTCTGTCCGCGCTGTTCCGAGAAATTCGTTTGAATTCTGTTCAGTAATAACAAAAGTTCATCTTGCAAAATCCAATTCGTTTCACACCATATCAATCAGCAAAAAAGTGCACAATGTCCTGGGTCGTGAAACGATGGCTGGGCTCCGAGGAGGAAGCTCCATCATCTCCATCTGCAACTCCAACTCCAACACCATCGCAATCAACAAACACACCTCAATTGTCGTCGCAGACACCAACCTTGCAACAAAATGCACAATCACAACCACAAAAACAAGAACAACCACTTCGAACATTCCCCAACAGCCAAAAAATCCTGATGGGCGGTCTCTTCTTCCTCTCCTTCGCCACGCATGTCACCCGCCGCGCTCTTGCGAGGCGACGTCTGCACGCCGTCCCCGCGTTTTACTCGTCTTCTGTGTATCACCAACCGCCTGGTAATGGCGCGCTCGACGCCGTTGAAGCGTTCAACATCGCCACGCTCAATGTCGCATCTATCGGAATGACTGCGCTGGGCGCGTTCATGTGCGTCACGGATATCAATAGTGTCGAGCAAGCGCGCGTGAAAATGAGAGCCGGTATGGGGATTTCTGAAGGGGTGCCGCCCACCGAGGAAGAAGAGAAGCAGTTTGAGCAGGATATTGAGGAGTGGGTGGGCAAGATGCTAGACGAAAAAAGGATCGGCGAGATTAAGAAAAAGGTTGAGGCGGCCAACGCTGCTAAAAAGGAGTGATTGCACTCATTTCATTTGGTTGTCTTCTCTCTTCTCAGGAATTGTGGGCGTTTTGGGTTGGATATGTACATGGGACATGGGTTATGGGCATGGGATGAATCACCACTCTTAAGCGTAAACGAGTGGTCGGCATGATTGATATTGACTCGGATAGGGTCGATTACTGTATATTATGTTATCAATTGATGTGGATATTGCATTTGAAGCTACAAATATCGATACGGTTGTGCTTTCTAATATACATTATGGCATGCAATCTCGTACAAGTATCAAGACATCCGCTCGTAGCGCTCCCTGGCCCGGTCTTTTGTCTTCTCCAGAAACTCGTCATAACGGCCACGTGTGTTCCTAGCAGCCTCTTCAGTCGCATCACCGAGCTTTCCACCTTGTGCGCCAAGCCCAACGCCCTGCGCATACACGTCTGTGGCAATGGGCGCGGTCATACCAGTGCCTTGCACACCAAGTCCAGACCCGGCAGACCAGCCCATCTTGCTCAGAAGTGCTGCCCCCTTGGACGGGACCGCTGGTTCTGGTTCTGGCTCTTCTTCGACCTTGGCTGGAGCACTAGGCTTGGGTTTGCCGGTTTGTCTCGAGCTGCCAAAGGCCTTGCGACGCTCCTTGGCTCGGTCTCGGTATTCCGTGGAGGGCCCATGATCGATGGGTGGGTCATTGCGGTGTTTCTCCAGCTTTGCTAATGCTTTGGCCTTTGCTTCCTCGTTTTGCAAGTTGTCCCGGTGCAGCTGACTGAGTCGTTCGTGCTGGTTGACTTCGGCTCCTGATTTGAACTGGCGCATGCACAAATAGCAACAGTTCCGATTCAGATCGGCGTATGATCGAGCTGGTGGTGCGGCAGACCTCGCAGGTGAGCCTCCTTCAGATCCCTTGGTTGAGTCGCCATGGTCGTCGTCGTCTTTCTTTTGAATGCCGTGCAACTCAGCGTGTCGGTCCGACCAGAACTGAAGATGGGATGGCATTGCCATTTTCTTGGTATTGGCAGAACTAGACGGCTCCGCTTTTCGTTTCTTCGCCTTTTCCGCATCCTTGGCAGCTTTCGCATCGACCTTGGGCTTGTCTAGCTCTTCCGTGGACACAATCAGTTCGGTCACGTAGCCTTCCTCGTCCCAGTATGCAAGTTTCATCCCAGGGTTTGTCAGAGGACTAAAGGTAAATCGCGCTGTGCTTGGCGTCGGATTCAAGACCGGGACGAATACACCTGCATGGATATAACTAGCCAAGACCTGTTTGGAAGAGATTGTAAACTTTTCAAATGAATGCAGTTTTGTCAACGCAGCTTGTGCATCCTAGTTTGCCTTTAGTATCGATTCATAAATTCAAAGCGGTAGACGTACGTCAACTGTAGCGAATTCCGCAAACCCGAATTTCCAGCTTTCGTTGCTTTGGCGATCACGAACGAGGAGAACGCGGCGTAGAGAACCTTCCCTTGCACCAAGATTTGAATCCCCTGTGGTTGAAGCCACCTTTGCTTTTTTCGAGCTGCTTTGGTCTTCACTGTTCGCAGGCTTATACAGCTTCGTAACCCCTTTGGCAAACAGTTCCTCTGCAACCGAGCTATCTAATCCTCTGAAGAGCAAGAACTGCGAAGGCGTGTTGTCTGCAGCGACGTCATTATCCCCGATATTCACGACACGATCGGGCATTTCTTCAACAGGCATCTCGGCATCTGGACTAGTTAGCATAGTCCGTAAAAGTTGCAGATCTACTTACCAGCACGGTCTGCCTGGCAGCGAAAACACTTTTGTCGAGTTGAAAAGTTGTCAAACGAGCACTTCCCAAGTCAGTCAATCTCTTCACCATCCTAACAGGGTACGAAAACCAACATTTCGACAAGTCCATTCACCTTCCGGACGGCTTCGACGATCGTCTCGTTCGCGCGTAAAAGAAATGCGAATTTTGGCTGCGCGATCATTTTTTCCGGCATTTTGACCATAAATAAACAAATTCGGTGCGTTTTGGGCCATGAAATCTCGAGAGTCGTTTAGCGTCTTGAACCGGAGAAACCCAATCTGCCGTGATACTTCTACACACAAATGTCAGCAGCTGCGGCACCACTCCTGGATAAACACTCACTGGTCTGCCTGTCGCGAATGATCCGAACATCATCCAAGCCTTGGACATGGTAATAGTCTGATAATTCACTCGAGATCTGTCCACGTGTTGAAAGCAATTCTCAGCTTTTGTCTTCAAAAACGATTATCGCAGAATGCTTAGCGGGCAAGCAAGACTGGAAGGAAGGAGTTGTCGAACGTCTTCTTCAACCATATCCACGGGTATACCCTCCATTATGACCTCTCTACTTTCTTGGGTGTGGTGGTGATGGTGATGGCGGCCGTGACTGCGGCTTCTGCTGCGGCTGTCATAGTCTGGAGAACGATAACCTTCTCGGTCGCGGTCTCTGTATCCCTGCCGGCCACGCCGAGGCGGCGACCGGCGGTAGTCATCGCGATACCTATGGTCTCGGTCTCCAGAATAGTCGTGTCTCCTCTCAGCGGCAGGTCCACGGGGAGCAGCGTTTCGGGGATGGTCTTTTGTTCCGCGACGCGATCCAGAAATTAGCACAAGCTCAGAATGACAATAAAAATACACAAAGTTTCCTATTCAACGGGTTTGTGTTGAATCACGATCTGATGCCATGTAGGGAGGAGCGTGTACCGCCGAAGTGTCCGCGCTCGACGGAGCGAGATCTCGAGTGGCGATCGTCATACATGCGCCCGTCTCTGTCGTCGTAGCCCGCACGGTATGACCCGGAAGGGTATCTGTTTTCGTGGGCCATTTTTTGTTCGAAATGCCCCCAGGTGTGGATATCGTTGACGGGAAGAGGATGAAAGCACGAAGACGCCGAGATGCGATCTGGAAGCAACATTGAAGGTCGGTCCACCGGACCGCCGCACCTGATGCCGCTAGTCCGGAAGGGGTAACCTCGATGAAGTGGAGTATATTAGACCGCAGAATGATTCCTATTTTTACTAAGATTAACATTATTATCACCTCGGGCTACGTATCTCAAAGAAGTGATAGGCCAATCCTTATATTTCTTCTACTTACTCATATTGAAATTCTCAAAATTGGGTTGTTCAACATTGAAGGGAACCGAAATGCTTAAATTTTCCGTGGTATACTCTTCCAAATATGTGTACATCTTCCGGCATTCCTTAAAATTAAAGTGCACCAGTTAAAATGCAGAGACTATCGATGTTTGTTGTGCCAAAAAGGCAAAGGAAAGTGTCTTTATAGCGTGCATATTCGTCCATACATCAATATAATGTCATTTGGAGTTTGGAGGCTATTCACGGTTGCATATTGATTCATTAGCCCACTCTCAATTTCAAATGAATAAATCAATTGATGTCAAGATATGCCAGAGGAATAATACGATAATTATGATCTTCTGAGTACTGAGTCGGTGAGTATCCATTCAACCAACCGGCCCCGAGACGATCGGAACTCGGGGCGGGGCCAGAGGTACTAGTAGCTATCATTAGCTTTATGTACGGAGTAGGAAGTACGTAATAAATCCAATTGTTTACTTGGACCTCGGAGACGCCGTATAGAGTACTGTGGAGACCATTCAGTATGTGGATTTGTTGTGTTTCAGACGTATCATCGTCACAATCTCTCAAGTGCTGGCTAGCCCGAAATTCGAGTACATAGAGACGGGGCACTGAATATCCCCATACAGAAATGGTGACGAAGATGTCGGTTCAGCTTAGTTGCTTAGGTTGGGCTTAAAACCCAACGCCCAGAATTGGAAAGCAGTTCGTTTCCTAATACGGATAGTGCATTGATCGACGGTTTCCTAGTTTAGTTTACGCGCAAGTAGAGGTATAATATGAACTCAATTATTAGGTACGTTATAAGTTGATAGGTTATAGTTTACGCTGGTTTGGACGAATTGAGGAATTTTATAGTATTTCAGTGCTCACCGTCTTTAAACAACCTCCACAATAATGGAGTACGATGACCGACGATCCGTAAAATGCTTTCATGAAGCTGAATTTCATTAACATTCAAATGTTGAATGGGCATCGAATCTCAACTATTTAAAGGACTCTGAGGACCCTTTGGGACTTCTTCTGATCAAGATTCAAAATCAAAACTTCAAAGAATTTCCCTTTTTAAAAAAGAGAAAACAACCATCACCATGCGTTTCCAACTCAACCTTCTTTTCCTGGCTCTGATTGCCTCTGTTACTTCTGGTATGTTCCTCTCTTATCTTTCTTGATATAGACAGGGATCTTTAAACTAACTTGTATTATGTAGGATGCGAGCTTGGTATGCAAACCCATATTATTTCCCGGAAATCTTTTCCTTTTCTTTTTCATTACTAACTCTTCATTGTTAATTAGCGAACGGCCAGTGCAAGACTGACGACGACTGCTGCGCTGACTACAAGTGCGTGGATTCGAATGGATTCGGGCCGATCTGCGAATAGAGAGAATGCTCAAATCAGTTGAGAGCACTGTGTTGTGGGGCGGTATAACTTGAAAATGTGAAATACTTGTTCATCTACATACATGAAATAAGTGCAATTCATCATCTATACATGCAGTCTTCCAGTCTTAACCCTAATCAAGAAGGGATAAAGTACGTATACAGAACGACACAGTAGACATGGACTCAGCTACCTGGTAGTATCTTATTTTTACAAGCGATTTAATACTACGAATATTGGGTATTGACCTCTTATAAGCTCCGAAAACCGGCCATTCAAATGTTGGGCTGCCTGCTTGCCATTATCTCCGAGCCAGCCACCGATGTCCATCCCGCTAGGAGATACATCGGACATGATAACCATATCGGGAAACCCATCTAAGTAACTATTTAAACGTTCCTCGCCCAGTTTAATTTGATTGAAACCTCAAAAAATCAGCACTTGATAGTCGTTGACACAACACCTATCTGACAAAGTTCAATCAGCTCCTTCGGTGCTCGTCTGCTCCAAGAATGACTTCCAACCCATCTCGATCATGCTGCTACCAAGGATTCCAGCATGATGGAAAACCATCAGGCACAATCACAAATCTAGATGGCTTCGAGGTCTATACCAGCTACCCTCCCAGTCATTCCACGGAGTATGGAGTCGTGATGTAAGTGCTGATACCCTTCAATTCAATCTTCGTATCGATTGCTCTGTGCTTAGCATCCGGTTCATAGACTCACAGATATTATCGGCCATCGATTCACAAACGCTCAACTCGTCGCTGATCAGTTTGTCATGAATGGCTATTTTGTTATGATGCCGGACCTCTTTCACGGCGACCCTGTGCCGCTGAACAAGCCTGGCGAATTCGATATGCAGAAGTGGAGAATGGGAGCATACCATCCCGAAGGAAAAGCCCACCTACCCGTAGATGTTGATCCTATTGTTGAGACTTGCATCAAAGAGATGCGTGCAAAGTATAATTGCAAGGTACGTGTGTTGTGGAGACACTAAAGACAATATTTGCTAAGGGTATCAACTAGAAAGTCGGAGCTGTGGGATACTGTTTTGGCGGCAAGTATGTTGTTCGACACCTAGTCCCTGGAAAGTTTGATGTTGGATACACAGCGCACCCATCACACATTGATGCGGATGAATTGAAAAGCATGAAGGGTCCCTTGGCCATTGCTGCCGCCGAAATTGATGGGATATTTCCCCTCGAAAAGCGCCAGGAAACAGAGGAAATATTAAAGGCATCGGAGTTCCCTTGGCAAATGAACCTATACAGTGGCGTCAAGCATGGCTTTGCGGTGCGAGGTGATCGTGACGACCCGGTGGTAAAATACGCGATGAACAACGCGTTTCTGCAGGCACTTGAGTGGTTCAAGGAGCATCTCAGCCTTTAAACTGTAGCTTATGTAGCTATTTATTAGTAAAATTTATCTCCGGTCTGGCAGCTAGCGAAATCAAAATTTCCTTCAGTCATATTACGAATGAGCTAGTTCTTGCTTTTGATTGGCCGAAGAGGCCCGCGTAGTCAACCCTAACTCTAGCCCTAATACCAGTGTTTCTACGATTGACAAGCTTCTTAAAGTGTCTACTTCTAATAACTATTTCTAATGCAATCCAACCGAGACTTACCAGCTTATTCTCAACCTAAAGAGGATATAACGTTATGTCGACGATAGCTTGTACGCGAAATGAGGACTTATCTCCGACGGAGATACGCAACATTGAAGCATCGGCTTTCATTACTAGGAATAGTATAAATCAATGGATTCAATGTTGAAAAGGTCAACCTCCGAGTATCTAACCGAACTCCACCGCTAATTATTGGCCATTCAATGAAAGACTAAGAAACCCCTCCTGATAAGGGATGCACCCTTTGTGGTCATGTGGTAAATAAAAAGGCTGCTGACATTGTGTCAACTTGAAACAGCGAACAAGAGCAAAGCAAAGAAAATTGGCGTTCTTTTAGAAAAAAAGACGAAAAGAAAGAACATGAATATCTAGGGCTGAGGTACTACGTCTGTCTCGACTGGGCTATTCGCAAGAAACTGGAAATAACTCCTCAAGTGAGACTCTGCGAGAAATCATAGCTTGGTCATATAACAAGTTCACCAGTGTTTCCAAAACTTTGCGATTAGGCTCAATCCCGTACGGCCATGAATCTCCACCAAATAGATGTTTTATCTCGTCGAGGTCGGATGAGAGGAATGGCAGCATATATCGGTAAGTTGACGAACGCGTCATCGAGCGCAGGGCAATATTTTTGGACTCATTCATTGCCTGAAACAAACTGCGCGGGACGAATGGGTACTTTTCCACAACCTCTCTTTTGATGACGACAAGATGCATGATAGGAAAAATTCCAGTCTTCTTGTAGTATTCTTTCTCCGTTTCGCGGATATTCGGGAACAAATGTCGAATGTGAGGTGCTTTTCCGAAGCACGGCGGAGGCTGAGCACCAATTGTAGCTGCAATCTCGCCATCTTCGAGGAGTTGACTGAGCGACTTTGGGCTTTCATTCGGGATCCGAGAAATTCGACGCAGCAGTGGCTTTGACTTTGGTTTACCGTGGGAACCGGGTTTGGCAAGGTCCCCTTCAACCCAAGTAATAGTAGATAGATCGACCCCTGCATCCTGTAAGACGCCTCTGATCCAAACAGCAGCAGTCATGGTATACACTTGAACACCTATTTTTTTCCCATTGAGATCAGATGGCTTTGAAATGATGTCCGAGTTGACCACGATGCAACTATGGCGGAAGGCTCTGGAGGGAAACACGGGAATAGCAACCAGGTCTTTTTCACCGGCTACGTATCGACAAACGTACTCCGAACTGGACATTTCAGATAAATCAAATTCCATATCTCGGATCATCCGGTCAAATATTTCCCGCGGGTTATTCATGGTGATATAGTTGAGATCAATCCCGGCAGGGCTGACCACTTTGTTGGCTAGGGGGTCCATACGGTCGTAAGGCCCGCATGCAAATGTTAAAGGAATGTTCTCCCCCATGTTTAATGACCAAAATATTTTGTTTTCTTTTAGATGAAAATTTCGACATTTCATCCCTGTACCAAGAACCTGCTATCTTTATAGTTTGCGCGATACTATATACGCTCGGAGTTCTCCTGTTACGTCTTATACCCGAGATCCGACTTAGCCATCCACGATCTTTATCTCCGAGATACAAACTGTCGATTTTTTCACCACTTTACCAAAAATGGGCCCTTAATCGGGATAGTTGGTATGTTTACTCTTTTAGTTAGTCACTATTTTATTCCGAATTTGGCTGTAACAGTATCAATAATTTTAGCGGCCTTGAATAATCCTCCAGACAACCAAATACTTTACACGAAGCGTTCGTGTGACCCTGAGCTGGGTCATGAATACAATTTATGACAGGGCTTGAGAATACATCCTCGTCACGAGATAGTCACGCTTGCCGGGAAAATGTGCAAGAACTAAAGTAATGTCAGTTGAATGCGATCCAAACGTATGAGTATGCTTAAAAGACCCGTGGCTCACACTTGACATATTTATCTTCGGTTCCTTTCAAAACGAGATCTTTAATTTGTATTTTAAAGTCATCAGAATCAAGTTTGCTCATATTTCGTGCGATCTTAAAGTAGAGCCACAATCTCTCAGTGGGAAAATCCATAAAGAAGGCCTGTTGACAAAGCCGCACAGAACGCTTTTCGTGCTCTGTCAGATTGGATTTGTTAAGGGCGGCATCGACTATTAGTCTTAATAAACTCATAAGACTAGCCTGACGAATGTCATCCCAAAAGGTTTGTCTATTCCCTTCTGTGCATAAAAGAGTCAATATCGAGTAGATGCATTGAAGGAAGCAGCTAACCTACCTTGTTTCATCAGTAAATAGATCCAAGGCAACGGTGTCTCTTTCTCTTCACTTTGTAAAAGCTGGATTGCAACTTCAACGGCCACATGTTCAGTCATATGGATCCTGCGAGAAGGAATACTGAACTTTTTGATTTTGCATCTTGCAGTACCTCCAAGATCGCGAAGTATCTTCTCCAATGTCGTCAAGTATAATCGCCGTTTATCAAGAGGACTATCCAGAACGTATTTTAGACCTTCAGTTTCATCGTTGATATAGTTCTCTATGCTTCTTTTAAGAGATTCTCTCGAGTGATAGACAATAGAGGAGGTGGCATGTGCTTCCTCTAGAAGAAGGCTGTTGATAGTTGCGATATGCGTCGACGAAAGCTTGAAGCACCGAAAATAAAACTTATCTTTTTCGTGGAAAGAAGACGCTGCATCAATGACTGAGTGCACATACCCATGATCACATGGGCTGATAGGCAGTTCTTGCAAGATTGATCCTGCTCTGTCGGGGTCAAGGTGACAAAATCGAATTGCCTCTGCGAGTAAGCCTGCATTTTCCTGGCTTCGGGGGGACAACAAATGACTCCTTAGAATTATCATAAGTCTAGGAGATATTGGAGCAAAGTTGTGATACTCAATGTAAACGATAGGCTCCTCTTTTCCGTTTAAAGTATTCTTTCTAATGGTCGATGGTCCTTCAAAAATGCCGTAGGCGTTCTCGGTTAGAAGATACTCGTCTTCTGGAGATTCTGGCGTACAGAAAGCCATGAAAGTGAATGTAAGATGTACCACAAACATTGCAGCATCGTCAGGATACATCTTAGTTTTGAGGGTAGCTATCCAACTTTTTGCAACATCCATTTTGAGGTCTAACAAGTGCCGCAAGTTATCGAACCACACATCACGAGGTTTCGTAAACCCATTAGACTCCATGTATTTCAGCATTCTTTCACGATCGTCGGCATCGTATTTATCCACATCATCATGATTATATCGGTGGAACGTACTCGTATTCCGATATTTCATTAGGAAGAGGAATTTCCGCAATATATCAACTTCAATCCGTGTGAGGTCAAGAATTGATTTCTCGGCGAACTTCTCGACTGCCTTTTTAAGAATATTGCTCGCACTACCTTCTAGTTTCGACAACTTTTCTTCGAGATGGTAAGGATTGTCATCAAATCCAGGGTCTCGGTACATGTCCACAAGGGAGAATTCGGTTGACACCGGGCGCTGGGTTAGGATGGATTTATCTAGATCAACTTTGTTGACCAGGAAATCTGGACGAGGCCCTTTTTTCCTGTTCATTTTCTTATCCTTTTTCCCGACTCCTTTGCCGGGTAAGATAGCTGGTGCTGCTGGGGGCTGATCTTCCGGCGCGAACTTCCTGAGGATGAACCGAGGAATGTGGTGATGATTCTGCTTCAAAGGTTCCATATTGTGCATGTAACTGTCTTTCTGAATGTTTGTTATTATTATTGACTTGGAGGTTAACTCTGCTGTCCTTTCTTCGCGTACTTCTTGGAAAAGACGTAGCAAGTTGATTGCGCCCGTGTCAGCCTTGCAGTCCGATTTCATACAGCTCGCTGCCACGTCATTTAGCTGTGGCGCCTGCGGGGTTTTATCTTCTGCATGTCCGTGATGCATGTTCCAATAAAAAACTGGGTAGAAACCAAAAGATGCATCCAGCCCAATTGGATCTTGTCGCATCGGCGCTTTGCTCATGCTGGAGAAGTTATCACCTTAGAAACCTTCTATGATTGGACAATCAATTGAACCTCTAGTCGAATATATTTCATCTCTACATATGTACAAAGAGAAGAAGAAGAATAAGAAACATGGTTAAGAGGAATATATTTGTTAGTTATAGTGTTTGTAGCCACTAGTATTCATGATCCTCGACCACACTAGATCTTCCCCGGGTTTCTTATCTCATAACTTGTAGTTTTGAACTTGGTAGCCTAATAATCCTTCAATTGAAGTAATTGAGGTAGTAAACCTGATAAAAGGCCCTCAAGCCTGAACAGCCAACAAAGTCTGCATCTTGGCATAATACGCCTTTGTAGGCGGCGAATCCATATACTCAATAACTCGCACAATCTCCTTTCCATCTTCACTAAACGTCAAAAACCAGGCAAAATGCAGCTGCACATCTTCGCCGTCTCTCCATTTCCCCGAAACCGCCGTTTGCGCAGCCACCCTGCGCTCTTCCACATCGATAGTCAGGTGAAGGATTTCGGTTTTGTGGGCCGTCCATGCTCGCATTCCTTCTGCAATACGACCCTGATATACAGAATTGGGAATCTCGAAATCCGGTGGGTATCCCAGCGCTTGTAGGAAGGTGGGCGGTTGAAACTTGCGGATGCAGGTCGCTGCTAGACCGCGTGAGACGATGTTGGGATCGTTGTGAAGGGATGCATCCTCGTAGTTGTGAAAAAACAAGGTGGCGGACTCTTGGAGAGTTTTGCGTAGAGTAGAGGAAGTCATTTTTCAAAATTTTCAATGTTGTTGATATGCTGGCTTTATAAATTCAGCTGATGAGCTAAATTAACGGCGTCTTTTCTAATTGATATGAGAAAGGTGTTTGATGATACATCCTGGCATTACTGCGAGAAGCTCTTGAATATAAATATCATAACCTTGATAACTTCCTCTTCAGCTTGTCGGCGATGCTACAAGGTGTTGCGCCGTTTATACGCAGCAGCGCGGCATTAGCCGGACTTAAGCATCATCGGATAGACTTCTATTCCGACCATCATCAGATCCACGCTTTAACGCCGGTTTGAGCTGACCTGAACTTATCTGGTAATACGACCAGGATGGTAAATCTTCTATTATTTGTCTGTTCGGACATATCGTTCCAGAATAGCCTTCATTGCTGAAGCAGCAGTGGCACAAGCAAAACTCTGCCAGTCTTTATTCTTGTGGCTGTCGGCATAGTCGCACACCCCCTTGATAACAATGCAAGGAAGGCTGTCCCACACCCCGGACCCTTCCATTTCAAAGGCTATGATATTTTCCACCCGAGCAATTTCGTCACGGTCATCGCCAGACTTCATTACGGAGTCGCCAGAGGCGATCGATCCAAAATGTATGACCGGGTTTTGGACTTCCTGAGTTCCGCTGTCCGCTTTTCTCGTGAGCCGTTCCCTGGTAACCAAATACTGGTCGTCACAGCGGAGTGCCCTGCAAGAAGATGTCAAAGCACTGTCACAAACAGGATGTGACTTTTCTAGGCACTTGTGGCATATAGCGCATCGGCCGTTGTCATGATGCTTGTGTCGGTATGTAGAGTGGAAGAGTTTGTCGTTGGATGCTCCAGGATATTCATATTCCGCGGAGTTAACTTTGCCCTGGAGCTCGGTGAGGTAGTGAGCAATGCGAGTTTCAAGACGCTTTGATTGGAAATTCGTCTGCAATGTGCCCACGAAGCCTCTGATGTCTGTATTTGCTCTTCCATGGCTCTCACTCAGCTCCGTTTTGCGTCTGGGTTTGTCAGGGAACCGCCTGACCCGGTCGTATTCAATGATCTGGGTGCTGACTACGACATCCCCAAGTAGAATCTCTCTCCCTTCATTATCTTTGGGGACACCACCGCATATCCCGACAAGGAGAGCCAAATGGATATTTCTATAGCTGGACCGGAAATTGGCTGCGGCGCTTGCAGCAGGGACTTTGCCCATGTCTGACAAGAGAACAAGAACAACATTGTATTTCCCAATCCGGCCAGTCATGTAGGTATTTTGATCACCTGGTACCCTTCCGTATACGTCGCCTTCTTCATCCAAATATTCATCAAACAGAAAGGCCACTGCATCGTACTCACGTTTTAGTGCACATATTACGGCGATTTCGAACTCATCTCGGCATGACGGACGAGAGTCTGCAAAAATGGACGAGGGTCGTGATTGCATGTGCAGCGTGGGTGGGGAAATTTGACGCGGAGAAGGACATGGTTGATATGAAGTTATAGAATGATCTTTGAAGGTGGCTCCAGATCTTTGCGATTTATGTTGCACACTGTTGCTTGTCTGCGTACCCCGCTCTCCCCCGGAATCATGCCGAATACGCATCATATTTGATAAAGACGGGTTAGCTAGGAGCCTTTGAAGTTCTGGGACCGTATTGACTGAACCCAGATCCATGCTTGACGCTTTGGCATCCAACGAGTCTAGGGAGATAAATTCCTGGCACGAATTATGAAGCTCCTCCTCCAACGGACGAACTATGCATTCATAGATCTGATGGCGAAACTGCTCAGCTCCTTCGTTCTCCGCATCTGAAAAATCCTGGTACAAACAAGCATATATAGCTTCGCGATAGTGCTTGCTAAGAATGTAGGGTTTTCGGATCTTGAATACCTCGCACGCTTTTGCATACTGATCGTCTATGGTCTTAATCTCTTTGATGCGGCTAGGGAAGGATTCCAGTGATCTGCCAAGATCAATTTCTAGGAGGGTAACGCCAAACTCAAGGATGCTTGGATAGCGGTGAAAAATGCTATCTTCGTCCATGAAATGGGCCGCCCCGTGCGCATCTGGGCAGCGGCGAGACCGGAGGAAAGGCTGTAATGGGATAGAACCTGTCTGGGTGAAGAAAAGGATGTTGTCTCGGCTCCATTTCCCACCCAACCAGGCCCCATCATAGAAGTAGAAGAGCGAATACCCTAAAATAACCGACAGCACTAACTTTTCGACAGCGTTCCACTCGGACGCCCCGGTTGAAAGGAGTTGCTGAAGAGTCACCGATTCTATCCAAGCAGAGGAGCTACTTCTCTCGCTTGTGCGATGCTGCCACAGAAGATGGGAATGATATTAGCTCAGTTTTAGAGACGTTTTTCTCTCACTTGATAAAACGCGACTTTCCAAATCTGTCGGAAGATCTCTGCAAACGCGTGGTCTCTGGCATGTTATTGCAGAGACGCCAGATTCTATACCGCAGATCTCGTCAGGAAAAACTAGACGTGCGGCGTTTTCCTATTACCTCCTCCAAGCCTCTACGGGAACTACAGCTTCCGAAAGTGGCCAAATCGAGCTCACCATCCATCAATGATAGTGGCGCCGAGGTTCCGAGAATAGCAGGTTCTGAAACCTGTCAAAGTGTAGCCATGTCCCAGTACACAGCAACTACCCTTCAACCCGATCAATTTCATAGAGCGGCCGCCAACCCTTCTCAAATATCCGTTGCTAGAACGGCACCCTTGGATACAAGAGATAGAGCGCTTCTGCCACCTGCACCAAAGGTGCAAGGTCATGACGTGGACTTTACCTGCCCATATTGTTCCATGCTGGTTCAAGGTCAAGTGGCGCTTGACTCGGGCAGATGGGCGTAAGTATCCCTCAATGGAGCTTTCTTCCCCAGACCGCCAACTAATTTGTTGTATTCAAGTGACCACGTGCGAGGTGACCTTACACCATACATCTGTCTCTTTGACCTCTGCAACGAGCTCATTCTATTCCATTCCAGCGAAGACTGGATAAACCACATGAAAACCCAGCATTTGATGCGCTGGCGTTGTACTTCACGGGACCACAGAGTCCAGATTTTTGATACAGATCTCGAATTTCAGACCCATATGAAGGAGCAGCATGCGGGTAAATTTACGGACGACCAATTGGAAACTTACACCGAAAGTAATGCATATCCAATGGGTTCGATATTCGACAGCTGTCCGTTTTGTGGCGAAACGGATGGACGTTTGGAGGAACATGTTGGATGTCATCTCCGAAATATAGCGCTTCGTGCCTTACCCTGGCCAGAGGATGCAGGCTCCGATATAGAAAAAGAAGACACAAAGAATTCTGGCTCGGAAAGTTCGGCCAATCTATCGCGATCCACATTAAGATCCTTTCGAAGGTCCCTACCGCTTTCCAATATCGACTACGGGGATAGCGAAAATGGTGATCTTATCTGGAGTCATCCTCCTGAAGAAAGGCCGCTTGATACGGATGAAAACCCTCTCCCAGATTTTGAACATACGTGGGTGTGGGATTCTCACTTCCTGCAGTGGGATACCTCGGTTCCTGATTATGAAGATCCAAATTTTGAAGCTCTTGGCAGCCTTCCAAGCTCTTCTTCTCTACGCCTTCCAGTATGGGGATTCTTACGGGACATAGAGTCGCAGCATGCTTTCATGTTCCATCCAGACAATAAAACTGACCCGATTCTCAATTCCTTTGCTGCAACACAGGCATCTTCCTCAAGTAGGCAGCAAGAATCCGTGCAGGAACAAGAGCAAAAAGAAGATCTTCAAGCTTCCAGTATCAGAGCCAGTGACTCTGTACCAGATAATGAAGATGCCATGCCCAGCAACTCTACAGTTTCAACACCTAATCCTTAAGTTTTGTCAACCAGTTTGTTCGATGGCAAAGGCTACGAAAATGGACCTGGTATAAGGATACTTTTCGTGAATACCGTGCATAGCAATACCAGTCGTCCAAGGGCATTGGAATTTCTTCGGGTATCGACCCTTGGTCAGGGAATTTAATCAATTTATTTCCCGAAGAACCAGCGCAGCGCCCACAGAAAACAACCACCACCTCCAGATTACGGCGAATTTTCAAAACCTCTCGGTGATGTTATTGGGCAAATTCCTCCTTTTGGACGAATATTGATATCTAGAGTTAAATATTTGTCAAACTGGCACTTGAGGTCGACAGATTGCATGTTAGGGCTGCAAAAAATATTCCCTTATTCTATCTCTAGCTCTACCAGGTACATTTCAAAATATATCTACCAACTTGACTCTATATTTACGGTAGTATTACCCGCAAACCTATCAAGAGATACGGAGAGTGGAGCAGTCAGCATGACGGACCAAAGCCAGAAATGCGGAACCGGCAGGGCATATCGTCGAATGAAGTTGGATGCATCAGATCAGTTCCAGTTCCAGTTCCAACTGTGAGCTGTCCGAGGGGCAGGGGAGATCGCGCGGGGCACCCCCCTCAGCAACTTCAACAAACAACAAACAGCTTGTTTCATCACCAAAAAAACACGGAAATAGTATCGAAAAAAAAAAAAACGAAAAAGATGGCTAACACGCACGTCCAGAAAGCGATCCACCGCGCGTGGTGGAGGGAATGCTCGGTCTACCAGATCTGGCCAGCCTCATTCAAGGACTCCAACAACGACGGCGTCGGCGATATCCCCGGCATCGTGTCGAAGCTGGACTACATCAAGAAGCTCGGGGTCGACATCATCTGGATGTCGCCGGCTTACAAGTCGCCACAGGTGGACATGGGCTACGATATTTCCGATTACTACAGCATGCACGCTCCGTACGGCACGGTTGAGGACGTGGATCGGCTGATTGAGGGTTGTCACTCGCGAGGGATGAAGTTTTTGATGGATCTGGTCGTCAACCATACCAGTGATCAGCACGAGTGGTTCCAGAAATCACGCAGTTCCAAGGACAACGAGTATCGCAACTGGTACGTGTGGAAGCCGGCCAAGTATGATGCGCAGGGCAACAGACAGCCACCAAACAACTGGATTTCGCATTTCCAAGGTATGTACTTTTCCTCTCTGTTGCTTGATAAAGCTAATGTCGAATAGGCA
The DNA here is from genome assembly GCA_037040535.1 of Talaromyces sp. P118-02. NCBI lineage: Eukaryota > Fungi > Ascomycota > Eurotiomycetes > Eurotiales > Trichocomaceae > Talaromyces > Talaromyces sp. P118-02. Next base: position 45,070 of record JAXQGY010000022.1, read on the forward strand.
GCGCATGGCAGTACGACGAACTCACCGACGAATACTACCTGCACTTGTACGCCGTCGAGCAGCCCGATCTCAACTGGGAGCATCCCCCTGTGCGCAAAGCTGTGCATGACATTGTGCGCTTTTGGCTGGACAAGGGTTGCGGTAAGTTCCGCCTTTTCTCCTTCAGATGATGGTGTTGATGTTAACCTTCATTAGACGGATTCCGAATGGACGTCATCAACTTTATATCCAAGAACCAGGACTTTCCCGACGCCCCAAACAAAGACCCGAGTCAGATCTGGCAGTGGGCAGATATCCATTATGCCAATGGACCGCGACTGCACGAATACCTGCAAGGGCTAGGTGAGATTCTCCAAGAGTACGACGCCTTTAGCGTGGGCGAGATGCCGTTTTCAAATAAACCCGACGACATTTTGAAGGCTGTCCACTACGACCGACATGAAATCAACATGATTTTCGATTTTGCGCATGTTGACATTGATCACGGCCCGTATGACAAATTCGTGGAAGGGCCGTGGAAGCTCACTACGCTGAAAAACATGTTTGAGAAATGGCAGACATTCATGTACGAAAACGACGGATGGAATGCGTTGTACTGGGAAAACCATGACCAACCACGGTCAATTGACCGCTATACACACGCCAAACCGGAGGATTCGACCGCTGCAGGCAAAATGCTGGCTACGTGTCTTGCCTTGATGTCTGGCACTCCGTTTGTCTACCAGGGACAGGAACTAGGCATGCGCAATGTGCCTCTGGAGTGGCCTATCGAGGAATACCAGGACATTGACTGTATCAACCATTGGAAGGGGTAAGTTCTGGATCTGTATTGTTAGTTGGTCGCTAACGTCAAAACAGACACCTGGCCACCGAGCCCAACAACACCGCTGCGCTAGACGAATACCGCAGACAGTATCAGAAGAAATCCCGAGACAACGGGCGCACACCGGTGCAATGGTCCGCTGAGCCCAATGGCGGCTTCACGGGCGCAGGCGTCAAGCCTTGGATGAGCGTGAACCCCAACTACACGGAGATCAACGCCGAGTCGCAGGTATCCAATCCGAACTCGGTGTATAGCTACTGGCGATCTGTGCTGGGGCTGCGTAAGAGATACCTCGACATTTTTGTGTACGGCAACTTTGTTATGGTGGACAAGACCAGCGAGGAGGTGTTTGCGTATACGCGTCAATATGAGAACCAGCAGGCTTTGGTTCTCTGCAACTTTACCGACAAAGCCCTCAAGTGGGATCCTGCGGCGAATGCGGTTGGCAAGGTGCAGGATGTCTTGCTCAACAACCACGGCGCGAGCGAGAAGTACCAGGGCGAGACATGGACACTGGAACCGTTGGAAGCAGCAGTCCTGCTTGTTACTCCGACAGCCTAGATTGTTAGTAGAGATTGATAGATATCTGTAGAATTAGATGTCAACAAATTCATGGATGCAAGCTTGGCATTGCATGTCGAACCCTACGTCATCATCCTTTGGATCCGTTTCAGACAGCGTATAATTACTCCGCATAAAGTCAGGGATGAAACACCCGAGCCAAGCGCGTTCAGGAGCTTCGTCAGAGCCACTCCGTATCAAATTTTGATAAAGCAAGTGATAAGCACGTCCGTGCACGGTGCGTTGAATAGCAGTATAACATCAGAAGCACGGTCTTTCTCCATAGTCCATACGGAGTATCGTTGTAATTATTTGCTGAGTTTCTCGGTGCTGCGAACATAACTCCGACTCGTCAACCGATGCGCGTTGTATGTGATCCGTGTGCATTGCGCAACGAACCGCGTCACAGTTCATACGTCCGGAATGTTGCAGGATGGCTCGGTCCTTGGCAGTTGTCACTGACAAATTACTGAAAGCTTGATTTTATCATGTCTAATTCGACGGCAGAAGGAGCTCCGCTTGCCCCTGTCAATCGTTCAGAAAAAATTAAACACAACAACAAAAGAGCAGAAATACGGAGAAGTAATGTTATTTGTGTCCACCCCGTGGCAGTGTTGTGGGGATTCCAAATGACGCCATACAGAAGCGTGGCGGTGCGGATGAATTTGCAGTTCGTCGCGAGCGTTGACAGGCTGGCGAACTAGTTGAAAATTGGATGGATCCTCTAGTGGACACTGGACTGGGACCGAGGAAATGGACAGCGAATATCGAGGGCGATCGCGGCGTTGCGCATGCCGATCGCTGGCAAGAGACCAATGTGTCCTCTCCGGGGATGGCGCCCATGACGTCGCGCCCAGTGATGGACAACCTGAAACACGCACCAAGGGGCCCCAAGTGGAGGCCAAAAGCGCGCGATCGGGCGGGCTCCATCGCGATGGCTGTGATTGACTGATTGCATGGACTGGCGGGCTGCTCGCGGGACAGACAAGCACTAAGCTGTGACGCCCTGTCCTGTTGGCTTTTCCATTTTGCAGGCCTGGTGCTACGTCGTAGATCGAGTCATCGAATCAGCGTTGGGGACGTCGACATGGATGGTCAGCTCGGGGTGAATTGCTGAATGATGAATGATGAATGATGAAAGGAAGATGGTGTAGAGAAGAGAGTAACAGATTAATGAAGGTCAAGAGTGTTAACTGGAAAGAGGCAACGGAACCCAAAAAGGAAGCCGCGGCAGAATCCCCAAGCGGTCCCCGCCCTCGTGGGCCGCGCTGCTCCTGCTCGACTGTCGATCGTGAACTCAAGGCCGCCGAACTAACTGTCAAGACTCCTAGCGAAGCCAAACTAAAATTGCCAATTATTGCTGTCACTCGCTGCTGGTCTGCAAAGGGCCCCGTTGGCTGCTTGTTCACTTGTTCACCGAGGCTTTTGACTCCTGCTCGTCGCTCGCATACCTGAGCATAATACTCCTTCTCTCCCTGTCTACTTCTTTTCCCTCACCTTGCGACCACGTACTCCGTATTCACCTCTGCTATGATTCATAGTAGTCGTGCCAGTCGGACAGTGCGTGCGCTCCCTGATTCTTGTGCGATTTTTGCAGTAGTCACTACCGCGTCAACACAACATCGCATCGGCTAATGTCCCCGACGTCTTCGTCCACCTCTTGCGCTTTTTCCTGCTAATCGACGCGACTCGACCGACGCGACCGAATCGACCTCATGCTTCCCCTTCGCCGAAAATCGCGTCGATGGATCCCATTCGCCGCGCCACTGCTAGGACTCTTGGTGGTGCTGCAGCTCCTGAGGGGCCCGCAGTGGTTCATGTTCTCTGGGGCTTTCACGAGGAGCACCACCACCACCAGCGGCAACGGTGACAGCAGCACTAGTCGCAGCACAAACTCGGCGGTCTCGACAGAAAAACCATCTAGCTCACAAGATTTTCTCTGCCCGCCCATGCCAGGCATCGAAGACGTCTTGGTTGTTCTGAAGACGGGCGTCACTGAGGCCCTCGACAAAATCCCCGTCCACGCAAGGACGACATTTCGCTGTGTGCCCAATTACCTGGTTGTGTCGGACTATGAGGAAGTTATCGAGGGCGTGCAGCTGCACGACGTGCTGACTCATGTCCAAGACGGCGTCAAAGCAAACATTGACGATTTCAACCTTTACAACCGACTCAAAATCTACGGCCGCCAGGGCTTGGTAGACGAGGACGCCACGGAGGAAGAAAACGGTGTTTTTGGAATGCCCAACAACCCCGGCTGGAAACTGGACAAGTGGAAGTTCTTGCCCATGATCGACGAAGCGCTCAAGATGAAGCCCAGCGCCAAGTGGTTCGTCTTTATGGAGGCCGACACACACATTGTCTGGCCGAATCTGGTGAGCTGGGTCACCCAGCTGGATCACCGCCAACCACATTACCTGGGCACCGAGACACAGATTGGAGAGGTCTTGTTCGCCCACGGCGGGTCTGGGTTTATCTTGTCTCAGACGGCAATGCGTCTGGCTTCCATGCAGCGCAAAACTTTTGTCGACGAATACGACGAATACACCGATTTGGAATGGGCCGGCGACATGGTTCTCGGCAAAGTGCTCAAGGATGCCGGAGTGGACTTGACGTTTACCTGGCCGTTGCTGCAAAACGCGCGCTTGGGAGAAATCGAGCCGCTCACCAACAATTTCTATCGCCAGCCGTGGTGTTGGCCTGTGGTCGGATTCCACCATCTGAGCCCGGAAGACGTGGAGCAGATGTGGAAGTTTGACCAAGACTGGTTTATTAAGGTGGGTTTTTACTTTTTATAAAAAAAGTATCTCGACTAACAAAGAAATTTAGCGCAACCACAAACACCTCTTACACTCCGACGTCTTCCGCGAACGTCTCCTCCCACAAATGTCCGCTGGCATCCACCAAGGCTGGGACAACCTGGCCGGCGATCTTGTCGAGGATCCCACCGTCGACACCGTCACCGCATGCCGCAAACACTGCGAAAAGGACGGGCTCTGTCGACAGTTTAGTTTCCGATGGGACGAAGACCCAGAACGACCAGGCGTACAACGACCAGAATGTCGCACATTCGAGTCCCCGCGACTCGGCGTTCCCAGAGAGGGCACGCAGTCTGGCTGGATGATGACCAGAATAGAGCTTACATCCCGGGCCCGAGGGGTTTGCCAGTGGCCGGAATGGGAGTAACTTTCTTTATTTTTTCGTTTTTCTTTGTTTAAGCCTCGAGGGCTATATTTGGAGTGTTTGTTGGGATAGAAGTGACAACCTGTATACTAACAGAGGCATAGCTATGGCGTTTTCTTTTCTGGACGGAGTTGTCATACAATCGTTATTATTCATTGGGAAGGCTTCTCACATTTGGTCAATGTTTCTAGACAGCAGTCATACCCCCCAGTCAGTCAGTGCATCATTGATGGGAGGGTTATTCATTCGTTCATGAATACATTTAATTCTATATCCTGATTCCTTGATACACTGTGTGTGTTTGAAACTGGTCCCAACATTTAGAACTGAAGAAGACCTATTCACTAACATCCCCAATCCTCTGCGTATGCAACTTGACCAACTCTGGAATAATCATACTCTCAATCTCCATCCCCCGCCCTTCTTCCTCTTCATTCCTCCGCTGCTGCTCATCCCCATCATTTTCTTTACGTTCTGTCTTGCCACCACTCCCCTCTGCAAGCCCAATCTGATTCTCCTCCCCGGAAATCGACTTACTCCTCCGCGTCTTGGGCACGCGAATCCAGCGCTCATGCGGGGGGTCTGGCGTGACAAAGACAACCTCCCATTTCCTTGTCGAGAGTAGGTTTCCAATAACCAGATGATGCGCATACCGCTGCAGGGAGGTACGCGCTTTATACACCAGCAGATTCGGATCTGTTTCCAGCTTGAAGCTGACAATCATGCTCCCCTGCGGCGCCCAGCCGTCCACCAAACGATGCAGGAATTTGGGCACGGGGTCAAGGTCGACGATCAGTTTTTTGGATTTGCTGGTTGGTTGCGGCTCGTTGTAGCCCGTGTATACTTCTTGGTCCGAAATAGGGTTCGAGGACACGTCGGCTGGGATCTCCGAGGACTGGATCTTGTGTTCAGCCATGCGGTCGCGCGGAATGAAGAAATCGCTGACCGCAGCAGCAAGATAAAACAGCGCGTCTGCGCCGAGCGGACGCATGATGTTTGCCAGCGCGCGCAGCTCGAAAATGTATTCAGTCACAGTCGTAAAAGGGAGGACCAGGAGCATGTTGTTCTGCTTTGCGGTGCGGTACTTGCGTAGCACGTCGCGCATGGCGTTTTGGTACTCGTCGCGCACGACGATGGACGACGAGGGGGATTCGTCCATGAAGTCGAGGAAGCAGTTGGTCGAGTGGCTGTAGTGGCGCGAGTAGGGCAGAAGCGAAAACTGGCGGTGCAGGAAGATCACGGCATAGCCGTTTTCGAGGAAGCGCTCGGCGGACGCGGCGCCTCGTGTGCCTGCTGAGAAGTTGTCGATGAAGCGGACCGTTTGGTTTTCGAGCTGTTCTGTTCTGTTAGCTTTGATTTTGTATAGATGCATGAAGAAGGGCACACACCGGAACTGTGGTCCCTCCACTAGTCACAAGCACGACGCGGCGCTTCTTTTCGACCTGCAGCTCGACAAAAGCACGAGCGAGGGTTTCATGCTTCTGCAGCGCCTTGGGTGGTGGGTAATTGTTGAAGTAGTTGGACTCGGTGTCGTCGGCCATTTTGATACTGGAAGCAGCAGACGTCAAGTCTATGCACAATGCCTCAATTGCTCTTTTCAACAACGAAGATCTCGACCACAAAGCTCTTCAGCTAATTGAGAGACACGTATAGTCCAGCGATATCAAAATTGCTGGGTTCTCTACAATAATAGAATCAGCAACAGCCAATGCGGGGTCCAGCTCCAGGTCGACCCACCAAGACGGCTTCTCAACGGACATGGAGTTTGCGGTGATGCCGACGGGGTTCGCGATTGCGATGCACAATGTAATTGTATATGGGATGCGATGAAGACGAAGATGAAACACGGTGATATCTGATGGAAGGAAGAGGAAAGAAAGAGAGAAATCACCCTCGGTTGTTCGGGTTCGGCTGCTTTTTATGGTCCACGAGTGATCAGATGTACGATGTAGATGCGATACCTCCAGGTGTCCGCCCCAATCGGGTGTAAATACAGCAAATAGTAAGATGTTGATTATTTTGGGGAAATTAATTATTAATTATTAATTTGCTGTATCAATTGGCTGTCTAGACGTGGTTGTCGCGAGGCTAATCAATAACATTTGATATCTATACAAGTCTACGGTTGACAATATCCAAAGGTGTGTATTCATTATTCGTCTCAACAAGCTCGTCTCTGGCAGTCATTAAATACATTAAACGAAAGTCCTATAAATACCGACTACGAAGAGCCTGGCTGATCGTGCTCATCCGACTGGTCATCCCTCCATGCTGCATGTTACTAGCAAGCGCCTCTTCGAGAGCCGACTGCGTGACGCTGGCATCTACAAAATATTAGCCGGACACATTCCACAACGCATTACAATGTATCACTTACCGTCCAGGTCGCTGAAGCTGCTGCCCATGCTGGGTGTTTCCTCGCTGCTCTGATTAGCCGAGCCTGTTCGAGCTGAGTCCTGGCGTGACAGATTTGCAACTCGTCGCGGACTAAGCGGTCCTGAAGGGCGCTGTGGTCCGGACCGTGGACTGCCACCGGCCACGCCAGAACTGGCCGAGCTGTCGAGGCTGGTCAGTTCACGTCGATGTGGCTGAGCATGTCCCGCTGGTGGTCTCCGCTGTCCTTCAGCGGCCCGAGCTTCCTGGCGAAGAGTTGAATTCATGTGCTGAGTTGCGGGCCCTGTATGGTGAGACATGGGAAGGAAAGCGGGCGATTCATCCTCGTCATCCTCGTCATCGTCTCTCAGTCCTGGCTTGTGCATGGAAAACTTTCCGAATCGACGAGCTCCTGGCATCCGCCGAGTTGATACATCTTCATCTGACTCGGAGTCAGACTCTGATTCGTCTGAAGATGCCGGTGGGCTCTTTTCTTCTGTCTTCGGTGCTTTCTGTAAAACGGCTAGAGTTGGCCGTTCCCGTCTTGTGGAAGGGCGTCTAGCTGATGATTCATGCGGTTTAGCTGCAGTCGTATCCTCTGCGGGCTGCTCGAGGGCTGTTTGAGTCTGCATGACAGTATTTGAAGAGCTCGTTCGAACAGAAGACGCTATTGCTGTCAGCCAGGGTAACTGATTAGGTAACAACCATCCTACCTTTTGGCTTCGCGGTCGATGCAGCGCTATCCGTCCGCAACGGCTGGTTTTCTCGCTGTAGCGCCGACAATCTCGACGGCACACGCGAACCTATCTCTCTGTTAGGACTGGTGGCAATATAGCAGAATAAACACTAACCTGCACTACCAACGCGTTTCATGGCTTGCCCTCCCAGTGCACCACTTCCAGAGACCGAGCCCGGGACTGGCGACGGCGGAGCAGCTTGGGTGTTTCCCACCTTGCGCATCTGCGCTCGGACTTGGGACAGCTGCCGGTCGTAGAGCCATGCTGCTTGCTGGAGAAGAAAGGAGAGGGTCACATTAAACTCGTCGGCACTGGACTGTCAGATATTAGATCTTTTCAGTGAGTAAAGACGCCTACATTGCCTTCCCTGGGAAACATTAGCTAGGTTCTTACTGTGGAGAGGCTTTCATGCATACAGTCTATATCATCTCCCTTTGCGGGCCGCGACAGGATTTCCCATAGAGCACGGTCTTTAACAGGGTTCCAGTCAGGCTAAGCGGTCAGCAAGTTCTCGCCATGTTTGAAGGGATGCCTTACTGGCGGAGGGTCGATGAATTCGCCCCGAGGAAACGGGAGCCGAATGAAGACGGTATATTGGATGTCAGGCGTTGGCGCTAGCGATGCCATGTTGGTAGCCAGGGGTATAGCTGAGTTTACTCTTGACGAGTGATTTGAGATGTAATCATGGAAATAAATAACAAGCTTGAAGGAAATGTGAACGGAAGACGAGCACGAGCATGAGATCGCCGTCATATGAGCTACCGCGCTAGCCGTTTAGGGCTAGCATTCGTATATCCACTAGCGCGAATCAGGGATAGCGCGTTATACAGACAATCAACTGAAGTATATCGCACTGAACACAATAACTAATATATTGATATTGATCTGCATGGATATCGACAATCTCTCTACAAGTTGATGCGCAATGGCTAGAGGCTTCCCAGTCAATACGTTGTGCGAAACATAGGGGCCAACAACCCCTAATTACCAGGACCCATAATCATATCGCCTGACAGTTTCAAAGTCTGGTACTTTGGATGTGCGGGGAATCAACATTGAACCAGTGAGAACGATGATATCGTTTCAATAAAGTGTTTGCCTGACTTCATACATCGAAATACGTCCTTTCATGCTTTCACTGGCATTCCTCAATCTTGACCCCGCTACCCCGTCGTACAGTCGACTAGTGCAATCTCAATGCGTGAGACTGAGAATATCGAACCAGGAGAGAATGGCCGTCTAGACTAATATAGACTATTCACTGCAATGGCGGTACCTGCAGTCATCAATTGATTGCGTGCATCGGCCAGTAAGCTTACGTCAAGCGTGCCTGATATAGACTGATATAGAGTTTGTGTGCTCTCGTGCAGGAGACTATGACGGCACTAAATGTCCAAATCCCTAGTCAGTCATCAGCATCACTAGTCGCGACTCTCTGTAAGACTAATTAAGTGCACTCTGTTCCTGTAATAATTACGGACTGGGTCGGACCGCGACCACGTGGAACGGCCACCAGTGGAGTCGCAGGCCTGGCGAACCGAGACCGCACTCTGCTACAACAGGTCACCTGGACCTAGGGAGCTGCTAATTAATTTCCACCGAAAGAACAATCGTCATTGCTCTTGCGTGCATCACCCCGTGGGCCTGCGCAGACTCATCTGACCGGGAGATCGCTAACTACGTACTGCGTAGTCGGTCAGCCCCCAAGCCCTTCAGAAAGCTATCTCGCTCGGCCTGCTTCATCTGATGCCACCGCCTCATCAGTGGGGCCCCTGATCCCCGCCCAAAAGGGCCCCTCCCCTTTTCTCGCTTGCTTCACGCACTCAGTGCTTATTTTACTTGCTACTACTAATAGATGAAGCTGCGCTGCTGCGACATTCACAGCCATCATGGCTTCAGGAGAGGAGTGCTCGATCGACGACGATCGCTATCGGGCCGAAGTGCTGGGCCTCGACCGCGACGAGACCGAAGCCCGCATTGAGGCGCGCCTAGTGGCCGAAGCCACGGATTTGGGTCTGCGAGTGCCTGACATCCAGATCGCCGCGTCGCTGGCCGCTTCGATCAGTGCTGGGTGTTTGGATATCGGTTCGTCTTCGTCTTCGTCGACGCCGACGCGCTCTTCGTTGGCGAACAGTTCGCTGCCGGATATTGTCAGGAGTAGTGGTCCTGCTGCGGCGTCAGTGGACCACCTCGCCAGCTCGTTTTCCGACACCACGCTCTCCGACCGCGGCCATTCCGACAGTATCCCGTCCATTGACTCGTCCTCGACCTGCCCGACGTCCATCAGCTCGTACGACACCCGGCCCTCGCTGCACAATGAGCGGTATGCTGCGCGGGGCGGAGGAAGCGGCTCGCACTCGAGCGTGGCCCGGTCGACGGAGCGCAAACGGTCGAGTTTCATCCATGCGATTGGGAAACCGTTTCGCAGGCGCCGCATGCCGTCGGCCGTCAATTTACCGCCAGATGCGCAGATTGTGCTGAGAAGAGAGGGCGTGGCGAGTACGATGCTGGTGGAGACGAAAACGGTGACGTCGAGGGTCGAGAACGAGAATGAGAACCCGGAGAAGGTACCAGAAAAAGTACATGTCGAAGTGTCGGTCTTTGACGACGCGTCGATGCAGAGGAGTCTGGACAATGAGCAACTGAGAGACATGTTCAACACGCACAAGGCCATCAGGCTGCGTTTTGTGCGGCTGCAAAACGACGTGCTAGACACGTTGAAGGGGAAACACCTCGCCGTTATCGCCGAGCAGAAAATCAGCAATGAAATTGCGGAAAGGGAAAAAGAGAAGCAGGTACGAGTTGAAATACTATCATATACTTTCTCTCAAACTAACAACATAGAACAACGCCGCCATCGCCCGAATGGAAGAGCGCCAACTCGAGATCGAAATTGACCAAAGCAAAGAATTCGACAAAGCCAAACGCCACTCTGAAATCCGCATCAGACACATGGAGGGATACTTTCACACGCCGAGCCCTCCACAATCCCCAACCCTCGAATCAGACACTGTGTCTGACACTGCAGCTGCGCGGCGCGCCAGCCGCACAGTCACGCAGCGGCAAAAGGAGCAGCTTGCGCAGGAATACCACGACCGCGACTCGATGAACCAGCTGCACGACGCGCGCGTCAAAGTGCTGCGCGAGCGGCAAGAGCGCCAGCTCCAGGAAACAACCGCACGTCTCGAAAACGAGCTTGAAGCGCTAATCACGCGCAACACGGACAGTATCGCGGACCTCGAGCGCGACCATCAGCGCGAGGAGCAGGAGATTCTGCAAGCGTTTGACGGCAAAAAGTCAAAGCTGCGGTGGCGCTGGAATATCGAAGAAGCGATTCTGCGCAAGAAACTGCAGCAGCGTGACGGAAAGCCGTATGGGCCGTTGCCGACTATTTCGTTCAGCAGTCCGGACGACGAAGCGCCGGTTCTGAGGAATCCGTTTGCCGATTCAAAATCAGCGGCGTGATTCTATTTTATTCTTTATTTACATACCATCTCGTTTTATATATACCCCGGGGGCATGTTGCTTAGCGATTAATTGTCTTACGATACCCATTACGCCTGCATCTTGCCATCCTGCATAGCGATACCATATACACTGTATCTATTTCGATATTATACAATTTATTCTCTACATAGTTGAAACTTCAGACCAATGTAGCTACCTAGTGGAACAGCACATTAAAACATCACGTCTTTGCTAATCTACCCACGAGAGACTCAACTCTCCGATCTCCCCCCGTCAAAACACCCTCCATCCGCTTGTCGCGCCCCTGGTCACCAATAACCACCGCGCGCTCAACAAGCCCGGAGTTTGATATCTTGAACCTGCCGACGCGGCCGTCGCGCCATTCCAGCCGCGCGTATCTCGCTTCTAATGAGGTCGCAGCAAGCGACGACAGCGCCGATTTATTCTGTGGCGTGTTTTCCTCCGAAAGACCGAGGTTCTCATGGAGCCATGCGATAGAATCACGACGCAGATGCCATGCCGCCAGCTCCTTTCTCAAATGGCGAACAAACGCTTTGAGGTCTTGCTTCCTCGTCCTATCCGGTTTCTGACTTTCCTCGGCTGTACGTCGCTGCGGCCGCGGGACAGGCAGATACTTCAGGGCCAGCTTCTCAATCGGAATAAACGCAGGAACCGTATGCCGATACACAGACAAGCGCGGTGCTGACGGCGACGGCGATTCCCTCTTTTCGCGCCGCAGCAGGATGTAGTACGGTTTTGTGAATGTGCCGCTTCGTTCGCACACGTCGATTCGAACGCCCAGCAGATTTGGCGAGTCGGAGTATGGGTTTGGGTCTTTCCATGGGAATGTTGTGGTGGAAAAGGCTAGGCGATGGTAGTTTGTTTCGCGGTGGTCGCGCGCGCTATCGAGCACGGGGACGAGGTCGCGGCCAGCAGTGGACGAGGCGTTGACGTTTTCTTCGATGCGCTGGCGTATATAGTCGGACGAGACGAGGCTGGCGGAGAGGTAGCGACGGCGGTTCTGGAAGCTCTTGACTGGACGGCCAGGTCAGTATTTTGTCTCAAGTAGACAAACCACAGACGTACTCTCGTTTTTTATTTTGCTGATTTCGGACTCTAGTCTCGAGAGAGAGTCGTCCACGCTGGAGATTGACTCGTTGTCCATTGTTGTGTTGGTTGTCCAGGTCCTTGCTGTCGTTGAGTTGCTCGTTGTTTTGTTTTGCCTGCCTGATCCGGTAAGCGGGGCCACGCGGAGGCACGTGATATGTATTTATCAATACGTAATTACAATACATCTCCTGAAACAACTACCATTTCTCTCTCTCTCTTTTTCTTTTTCATTATTTGGGCCTATAAACGGGCATGTGCCAATGTGAGACTGAATCTTCATGAACCAATTGTCATTGGCGCTACAAAGGCTATTGTAAAGTTGTGATCAAAGTCGCTGAACTCATATGAGAATACCTCTCTGTTCCTTTATTTACGGTTATTCGAGCGAAATGGGCATCTTTGTGGGTTTATCCCATGTAATTACATGGTCGAAACAGATTATTAAATCTCACTGGCATACCACAAACACCATTTGTTGGTTTATGATGGCCGGTGAAAGCAACTGCCTGTGTTTCCACAGGGGTGATTTAAATGTTGTTTTCAACTTCCAACGACTATCACTCGATTGATAAAGTGAAATAAATTGGTACAAATATACCGACTTAGCTAGAAATATAAGATGAGAAACACATCGGAGTGCACTATCAGACTCCCGCATTTCGGTTGCGCTCTATGCCTCGACCAGTAGCCCCTTTAACGCTTCTTCGGTATCATACTTGGCAAGCAGCTTTACCCTCAACTCCTCAATCTCGTCCTTTTTCTCTGTCTAGGCAGTGGGTAGAATAGCTGCTGGCCTGAAAATTTTAAAGTGTGTTTGGGGCGGCTCATGAGATTTCTTTCTAGTATCCAGTATATAAGGGGCCGAGACTTCGCTTCACCCGGCTGTAGTGTAAGAGCAGAACCGAGAAAAAACCCGAAAAGGTATCAAAGCCATGTCTTCCAAAATATTCTTCGGCCAAGTATCGGCCATCCTCGCGCTTTCGATCACAGCATGCGCTTCTCCAATTGCCTCGCCTACCATAAAGCATTCTTCACGCGCTAATAATGTTTCGTTCTGTGGCGCAACTTACAAGTGTGCCAACGAACTGGAAGTGGTCGTGAGTAGTACCAAAACCCCTTTCACCCTCTCTTTCTCTCCATCCTCCTCCCCATCTATCGATCTATATGCCTCTATATCAACTGTGCTAATAAAACTTGTTCCTTTCTTAATAATAGTGCATCAGGAAGTGATGTCGTCGCCGATGTGTCATATGATATTTTCCTAACCGGTTCCAACGACCTCAACGGTGAACACACTTACGAAATCATGATATGGCTGGGGCGATTGGGCAATGCAACGCCGTTGGGTAGTGTAGTCGACACGGCCACCATTGGCGGGATCTTATGGAACCTTTGGCAAGGGAAGATGACCGATGCTTCAGGTTCGTGGACCGTGTATAGCTTTGTGGCTGATGAGGATCACAAGGACTACCCTGGAAACCTGCATGGCTTCCTGTCGCATTTGACCGACTCCAAGAAGGTTCCATCCAGTGGACAATACATCCAAAAGTTCCAATCGGGCGTCGAAGCATTCACCGGCACCAATGCGTCGTTTGCCACCTCCCCATTCACAATCTCGGTGTACACCACTGCGGGTCAAATTCAGCCTGTGACTGCTGGTTGAATTACTTCCAATCTTACCTATACTGCCTGATCTTGCACTCTGACACAATAATAATCATTATTATCTAGTAGAAATATAAGAAATCAGGGCAAAAAGGTTAAAAATAATATTTTTTTTGTTGGTTTCCTATTACTATTCAGAGTACAACGCGTGATTTTTACTGGTAAAGACAACCGACTGTCAATACTTTAGGTGTTGTAGTAAAGCCTCAAGCTGAAAGGTTGGGTAAGAATTAGAAACTAAGGTTAGGTGAAAAAAGAAAATACAGGCCCTTACAATCAGGATTATACCTGGTAGGCCAGTGAGTAGCGTCGCGATCCTGTTTTAGGCTCTATATGCTCCTGGAGTCCTCCCAGAGCGCTTCCAGGCTGCTGAGCCGTTAGCGTCGCACATACTTGTTGTAGTAGTACTACTACCGACCGATGCGGGGATTCTGGAGAGTTGTGGAGATTTCGAATACGGGGTTTTGAGTTTATAGGAATTAGGGCCAGACTCCGACAAATCTCCGAAGTTTCTCCCAGGCCTTCTGTCGGGTGAGTTTGCCTTCTATCGGCTTGAGTTTGACGGAGGACAGTTCTCCGGATCAAAGTCGGGCTCCCGAGTTTGTCTCCATACTCGGTGTTTGAAGGTTTGCAGAATCCCCGGGCGAGACCAAATGTACCCCGTACTCTAGTACGTTTACCCCAGATCCGGATTAACCTCGTCAGCCGCAATAATTTTAGCTTTGGACCAACCCAGTTGAGGAAGAGGAAATTGCCACTAGGCCTCCACGAGGCCTCTAGCCCCCTCTTTCTTCTGCCATTAGACGAATTGTAGACTGGGGATTGCTAGCAGCATGCGCGTGATAGGGAGCGCTTGTTGGTCAGCGTCAGGAAGGCAATTTTGCACCAGTAAACGAAAAAACGCATAAATTAAGCCATGTCCCTCTCTTTTTCTTTTCTAACTATCCGTTGCATTCCCTGAGTAAACTCGCCACCATCTTTCATTCTGTCGCAATGGGTTTCTTATTCAACAAGCCCGAGGAGACTGCGGGGAAGTCATGGCCAGCCATTGCCATCTCCGGCTTTGTCGCCTTTGGAGGTATCTTGTTCGGGTATGTCACAAACCATCAATTGATCCTTTGCCAGAACCAATATTGATTTTATAGATATGACACCGGAACCATCAGCGGCATCCTCGCGATGCCGTACTGGGACCGCACCTTTTCCACGGGAT
This sequence comes from Talaromyces sp. P118-02, assembly GCA_037040535.1. Lineage (NCBI taxonomy): Eukaryota > Fungi > Ascomycota > Eurotiomycetes > Eurotiales > Trichocomaceae > Talaromyces > Talaromyces sp. P118-02. Next base: position 60,203 of record JAXQGY010000022.1, read on the forward strand.
ACACAGACAGCGACGGCAACCCGAACATCACGTCGAGCCAGTCGTCGGCCATCGTGTCCATTCTCTCCGCGGGCACCTTCTTTGGTGCCCTGTCTGCGGCGCCCATGGGTGACATGATCGGTCGTCGTCTCGGTCTGATTGTCTCGACGGGTGTCTTTTGCTTGGGTGTTGTCTTGCAGACGGCCGCCACGGCTATTCCGCTCTTCCTCGCTGGGCGATTCTTTGCTGGCTTTGGAGTTGGTTTGATCTCGGCGTTGAGTGAGTGTTGATCTTCGATTTAAGAACCTGTTAAGAGCTTTTTAAGAACTTGCTCGCTGACTGAACGACCCAATAGTCCCTCTTTACCAGTCGGAAACTGCGCCCAAGTGGATTCGCGGATTCCTTGTGGGTTCGTATCAGCTGGCCATCACGATTGGTCTTCTCCTGGCCGCAGTCGTCAACAACGCCACTCATGATCGAGACGACTCCGGCTCGTATCGCATCCCGATCGCGGTGCAATTTGCATGGGCCATTGTTCTCGTCTCTGGCATGCTGGTGCTGCCGGAAACGCCTCGGTATATGATCAAAAAGGACAACCATGAAGCCGCGACTCGGAACCTGGCCAAGATCCGCCGTCTGCCCGCAGACCACCCGGCCGTCAAAGAAGAAATTGCCGAGATCCAGGCGAACCACGAGTACGAGATGAGTCTGGGCAGTTCCAGTTATCTAGATTGCTTTCGAGGCAACCTCTTCAAGCGGCTGCTTACTGGCTGTCTCCTGCAGGGGTTGCAGCAGCTGACTGGCATCAATTTCATTTTCTACTATGGCACGCAGTTTTTCAAAAACTCGGGGTTTCAGAATGAGTTTGTGATTAGTTTGATCACCAGCTGTGTCAACACTGGCTCGACCATCCCCGGTCTGATTGCCATTGACAGGTGGGGACGACGACCTGTCTTGCTATATGGTGCGATCGGGATGTGTGTGTCCCAGCTGCTTGTTGCGGTCCTGGGAACGACAACCACCAGTCAGGACGCCGCTGGGAACATTATCGTGCACAACTTTGCGGCGCAAAAGGCTGCCATTGCGTTTATCTGCATCTATATCTTCTTCTTCGCGGCCTCCTGGGGACCTATTGCTTGGTGAGTACTCGTCCTTTCAAGAATATCGACACCTTTTCAAGAACATCGAAGCTGATCCACTAAAACAGGGTTGTCACCGGAGAAATCTTCCCGCTAAAGACACGAGCCAAGTCCCTTTCCATGACGACCGCAACCAACTGGCTGCTCAACTGGGCGCTGAGCTTCGCCACTCCATACCTGGTCAACTACGGGCCAGGCAACGCAAACCTGCAGTCCAAGATTTTCTTCATCTGGTTTTGTTGCTGCTTCCTCTGCATTGCGTTCACCTATTTCATGATCTACGAGACCAAGGGTCTGACGCTGGAAGAGGTGGATGAGCTGTACAGCGAAGTGTCCTCGGCGCGCAAGAGTGTGGGATGGAAGCCGACGGTCACGTTTAGGCAGATCAAGGAAAAGTCGACGGCGTTTGGAGAGCACGTGCCTACGGGAGTTCACGAGGAGCACGCTATTGAGGAGCACGCTGCTGATAAGACAGATGTTTGATGGGGAGGTTATAGTCTGGTGGGCCATAAGGCGTATACTAGTGCTTCGTTTGTAGTCGAAATATACCAGATTATTTCAAATGTTACACAAATGACTCATATCTGGTTTAATATAGCGGCTAATTTCTTCTCAGTGCCCATGGCACGATATAATTCACCCGTAGATAGCTTTCAGTAAGTTTTTACTCAACAAGACCAGTCTAAAATATCACCATAAATATCAATTGATATGGGGGATCGCCAGACACAAATCACATAAAGACCATTCGAACGAGAAAATGTTTACAGACTACGAAATGAATACGCGCTATACCTTAGAGCCAATTACTGTGTCGCGTTTGGTGTCGACTGCAAAATTGATATAATCATTATATATTCATCCAGTCTACCACTATGTAGGAATCAACCTCGCAGCCAACCCCAGGCCCATATTAACACTAATATACTGCAGCGCCTCTCGACAAACCTGAATCTGATCAGGACTGGCAAAGGGGCTGTTGATCACCAGCCATAGCGGCGCCATCAACATATATGCGTCGCCGGCTCGTCCACTAACCAATTCACTCTCGTCGTCCTTTTTCTCTTCTCCAAAAACCAGCTGCACAAGAGCACACAGCTTGGGCAAGAGGTACTCAATCCTCCCAGGGAATGATGGCGCGCTCTCAATCAGTTGTTGGTGCTTGGTATCAGATTCAGTGAAGAGCAACATGGCCAGCAGCGGCGACTCGGCAATGCGCTTCGTACACTCGTCCAACCTGGTATAAAAGCAAATCTCGGCACTGTAAAACTGGGCTACGTAGCCTGGGGTCCACGAGCCCCGTGGGTTGATGTCGAAAATGTCGTTGTCAATGCCGCACGCGCTGGGCGGCTTGTCGTGGGTCGAGTGCTTCCAGCTCTCGGGGAGAGTGCGGTACCAGTTGCTGATTTCGTCGAGGATGTCGAGCGCGAAATCAAAGAGGGCGTGGATTTGCCTGGGCTTGTTGATGTCGAGATGGGAGACGGGGGATGTGACAAAGGGTTTGGTGATGGATATGAAGAGGGCGATTTTGCCGCAGATGCGCACGGCATGGTGCCAGTGGCTGGATTCAGGGGCGAGAGTCAAGAGGTCTGCGAGGCCTGCGCATTGGTATTCGCCAGTGATGAGGAACTGGGTCATCTGGCAGACTCGGTTAGTAGACGGTCCTGTCTCAGAGATGCGGACTGACTGCATGAGTAACCCCCCAACTGAACAGCGACATGCTGCAGTTGCTACTCAAATTCCGACGACCGCGTAGCTGCATCAAGTAGTAGATGCCCGCTGTTTGTTGGTTCAACAGGCCCTGTCTTTCTCCGGCGACATCCTATTCGAGTCAGTGGCACATTAACAAAAAGACAGGGTACTGACAACTGACAATAAAAAGGCTTAGCAGCAGCACTGCAGCAAACGTGCGATCACTGCATGCCTCTGTTTCCGACTTCAATGCCGCGTTGATCGACTCCAGCGCCACCCCGTACCTCTTTCTCGCATCGACATAGACAGATTTTTCGCGAACTCGATTGTAAAACACCAAGTTGGAAATGGCATCGAGTGCGGGTTGCAAACAGTCATTTTTATCTTCCAGCACGCTATTGCTATGCGGCAGATCCGACAGAAAGTCGAGGAATCCCACGGCGCCGTCGGGCCTGGCAGAGATGCGGTATTGGTTCACAAAAAAACACAGGGCTTGGTCTTGCCTGTGTGTGGCGATGCGAATTGTCGACAGTCCTGGTTGCGAGTTTGATCGTGGCTGTGGCTGTAGTTGTAGTTGTGATTCTGCTTGTGATTTCTTGTGTTGTTGCCTCTGCACGCGAAACACGTAGGCATCCGGATAGCCCGGACAGGGCTTGCCATACACAGCGCATCGACGACACGCCGGACGCGCTTCGTCGCACTGGATGTTATCGCGTGTCAGGAATTCAAGAATTCACTATCATTTGTCTGATAGAAGAGATGAGCGGATTACTGACCCTGATTTTCCTCTGTTTGCAGAGGAAACACCCCCGGCTCCGTCCGCCAGAGAGCACCATACCGATCGTATATACAAATGCCGTATAAATGGGTCGTGTTTCAACATCGAAGGTTGTTGGCGGGATCGTCCAACGTTTATTTAAATTGTTCTTTAAAACGTTTCCCCGCTTGATGTCGATCACCGTGACCTCGGGGCCTCTTTGGCCAGCCAATCAGACATCTAGTTGTATCTGACAGGTATACATGTTAGGATTTAATTCCTGATAAATCATGAGACATTCTACCTCTTTCTTTGCATTTTAGCAAGGGAATTTCCAATTAATACACATACAGATAGCATCGACCCATGAAACTGCGATTAGGGTTAGGTCGCAGTCATCACGTGCCTACCTTCCCTGGCTCGTTCTTTCTCTATCACTTTACACGCTTGAATTCGCTTCTCGCTTTGTTCATTGGTCTTCTGCAGCCTTCACGGACACGTTTCTAGTGGACTCAGGATGTTCAAGATCCTTTCATATTTTGGCTACCTGAATGCCTTGTGTGGAAGTTTAATGGAACAACTCCCTAAGTCTTGCGGGAATCTCGTCTTTATACAAGTCACTCGAACATTAAAAAAATAAATATCATAGTCAATTCCGGATGGTCAAGTATGGCAACTAAAACCATTTTTGGTAAGTCTTTGAAAAACTAATATACGTTCAATTGATGCAGAATAATAGTATCAATTCTTGACTGTATACATATGACTAGTACTTATTAGGAATAGCTCCACTATTGCTGTTTGCGACTATGTTTTCATAATCCATCTTAAAGCTTGGAATTTATTTTATTTTGTTCTTTTCTAATTCAGACAGAAATCGAATTTCCCTGATCAATTTACACGGATGATTGACTATTGGTGGTGCTCCTGCGACTAACTAATAGTTAGTTGTCACTCAGTTAGTGAGGATTGCGCAATGCATGCAGGTCGCGAGCAGGTCGCGACATCGCACTCTACTCACTGCGTAGACTATCATTATTCATACAGACTCTCTTTCTTATTCCTGCAGAATGGGAATTACTAATTACACGTGTTGATGTGTAACTGTTCCTGTTGGCCGCGGATGAGGCTAGCTCCAAAGGGACGACCCAAAAAAGCAGAGGCCAGCTTGCCGTTTACTCACTACGTCCTGCTACGATTGCCTCAGGTCCTCCGCCACCGATGCATTCCTCCTCCCCCTCGCTCGCTTCTCGCATCTCGACCCTTTGATCGGACCTGGTTCTTCTTTCCTTTTCGTTCCTTTCGTTCCTTTCGCTCGTGAAAACCCCCTGAATGACTCTGACTCCGCTATCTCGCTCCACATCACACGACACCGAAACAACCGACTCCGACCTCGACCATCCAGATTCTCAGCAACAAAAACAGATGAAGCGCCGGACGCGTGACAAGACTTCCAACAACGGTCTGACCATCGAGACCGGCCAAAACGGCCACGCAACAAACGGCGACATGAACTCGCAGGTAGAGATGCGGAGAAAGGACCCTTCGGTCGACTCGCCTTCGTCGGCGCAGCATGCGTCGCGCGTGATGGAGCGCGAGAGTTTCACGCTGGACGACGAGCCGCCGCGCACGCCAGGCCTCAAAAATACAAGCTTTTATGCGCTGCCGGAGCAGGATCGCCGGAATTTTTTGCTGTTGGTGCTGCTGTACTTCCTCCAGGGCATCCCCATGGGCCTGGCCATGGGCTCGGTGCCGTTCCTGCTCAAGCCGCACATTTCGTATGGCCAGATTGGTGTTTTTTCGCTGGCCTCGTATCCGTACTCGCTGAAACTCTTCTGGAGCCCGATCGTGGATGCCGTGTGGAGCAAAAGGCTGGGTCGCCGCAAGAGCTGGATCACCCCGGTTCAGTTGCTGTCTGGGCTGGCCATGGTGTACTTGTCGGGAAATGTTGAGTCGATGTTGCAGTCGGCCGGTGATAGCGACGCCAATGTGTGGGCTTTTACGAAGTGGTGGTTCTTTCTCGTGTTCCTCTGCGCTACGCAGGACATCGCCGTCGACGGCTGGGCGTTGACTCTTCTTTCGCCGCAAAATATTTCCTATGCTTCCACCGCGCAGACAGTCGGCCTTACGGCTGGCCATTTCCTTTCGTACACCGTGTTCCTCGCATTCAACTCGGCCGACTTTGCCAACAAGTGGTTCCGCTCGGCGGCAAATGCCGATCCTGACCACGGTTTGTTGTCGCTCAGCAGCTATATCGCGTTTGCCGGATGGGCTTACGTTGTCGTGACCATTGGACTGTTCCTCCTCAAGAAGGAAGAGCGCAGCAACGACAAAGACGGCATTATCGAGGTCTACCGCAGCATGTGGAGCGTGTTGAAGCTGAAAAACATCCAAATGATCATCCTCGTGCACCTGATTGCCAAAATCGGATTCCAGGCCAACGACGCAGTCACCAGCCTCAAGCTCATCGACAAGGGTTTTGGGCAGGACAACATGGCTCTGGTGGTGCTGATTGACTTTCCGTTCGAGATTGCTTTGGGTTATTATGCCGGCCAGTGGTCTACTGAATACACGCCGATGAGGCTGTGGTCGTGGGCGTTTGTGGGCCGACTGGCAGCGGCGGTTTTTGCGCAGTTTACTGTCATGCTGTATCCAGCCGGCGACGAGATTCCGTTCTGGTACCTGTTGACCGTGATTGCAGAGCACGTGCTGTCGACGTTTATGAACACGGTCATGTTTGTCGCCGTGTCTGCGTTCCATGCGCGCATTTCCGATCCAGCCATTGGTGGAACTTATATGACCCTTCTCGCTACGTACGTTTTTTCCTTTTATTCTTGTTGCTTATATATACAATACTAACTGCTATAGTGTCTCCAATCTCGGGGGAACATTCCCGAAATTCTTCATCCTCAAACTCGTCGACGCCTTCACAACAGCAACCTGCATCCCGCCATCCACAAAACCAGACGCATCCAAACTCACCGGTGATCTCGTCACAGCTGCCTTCTCTTGTTCTCTGGAGGCAGACAAGAGCCGGTGCAAAGCCGGCGGCGGCGAATGCGTGGTCGAGCAGGACGGTTACTACATGACCAATATTATCTGCGTGCTTATTGGCGTTGTCACGTTTTACTTGTACATCCAGCCCACGGTGCTCAAACTCCAGGCGCTACCATTACGTGCGTGGAGAGTAGCCTTGGGGTCTGGAAATAGAGATTAGACTTTAAGCAATGAATGTATTATCATCTGTTCAGTACCCCCCCTGCGAGGCCTTCCCATCACTAGTCGTCCTAATTCTTGGTTCTGTCGGAAAATACTGATTCTCCGCACTCACGCCCTCATACACACGCTTCCACAACTCGTCGAGCCTCTTGGGTGTTGGCCACGCATTCTCCTCATCGCGCAACCACAACCTCACCAGATGCCGCTGCGTGTCCGCAGTATCGGTGAACCCGTCACGCGCATGGAAGATACTCAGATTGTTCACGTATTGCACATCGCCCGCCCTGAAATCTAACCCGACAGAGTACTTTTCGGCGAGGAAATGCAGCGCGTCGAGCGCTTCGGCTTGCGCTTCGCTAATGGGCGGGATGTCGGAGGAGCGTGGCAGCGACTGGTAGCCCGTGAAGCTGCGGCGCGCGTATTGGATGAGCACGCGCTCGGGGGCTGTCGCTGTAGGCGGGGTGTGGAAGAGCAGAGGGCGTGTGGTGTATGGTTTGTCCTTGTTGCCGAATCTTCCTCATCTCGTTAGCCACCACTCAGAAAAAAAAAAAAAAAAAAAAAGATGTGAGAGAGACAAACCCATCAAGAACCCATTCCTCCTCGCCCAGCGTCCTAATCAAATCCGGCCGCGTAGCTGCCAGCTCGTTATACACACGCCAACTACTCGCCAACCGACTCGTCCCGCCGTGCGCGGCCTCGCTCAACGCAAACAGCGAGATGATATCGCCTGCATCGGTGTGGAAGACTTGCTTGTCCGTCGTGTACGCGGGGGCGCCGATGCGGCCCTGCGACTCGGGACGCGCGGAGAGGTCTTTGATATGGTTCAGCACGACGTCTGTGGATTCTGTGGCGGTCACGATGCGGTCCTGGCGGCCGCGGATGGGCGCGATGTGCGAGGACACGCCGGCGTAGATGATGATGTTTTCTTCAATGGGGTGTGCGTGCACGGGCAGGCCGCGCAGCACTTTGAAGCCGTGGCCGTGGTGCAGTTCGTGCGAGATGGAGCGGAGGGTGGTGTGCAGGGTGGGCAGGGGGAAGGTTTCGGGCGTGATGAAGCCGGGGGGTTTGTTGAGTGCTTTTGTTTTTGTCAGTACGATCAATGGAAGCGAAGTGAAGGGACACGTACACTGGAAATGCAGCAGCGCCTGCTCAATCTCCTCGATCTCCGCGGCGTTCAGCTCGTATGTCCAGCCATAGCTGCCCGCGAGGTCAGAGCCCTCCCAGACCAGATCTGATTTCAACTCCTGCGGGAAACCAGCAGGGAGTCCCGTGGGCAGGGTTTCTGTGGCGAGACGGCGCGCAGTGCGGGCTTGATATTTGGCATAGTCCGGCGCATACTGGATGTCTGGCTGTTGGGGGATGGTGATGGTCTCTGTGGCGGACATTTTTCTGTCTCTGTCAATGTTATATCACTGTGTGCCTTGTGTTTAGAGTCTGTGATGGACTTTCTTTCTAATCATCCAGAGAGGGTTATATAGTATATGCCGAAGTAGGGTTTGCGTGATTCCCGGCTCAGCTTGCGAAAGCGCGGGCCGTTTGATTGAGCGACTGCTGTCAACTGATGCAGGCATTATTAATCATTGGTTCCAGCATGATGGCATCTGGAAGAGCGATGGTGCAGTCTGGTCACCCCGCATCAATTGATCGCTCATTGACCGAGCCGATGTCGCCATCTGCGCGTCTGGTTGCCTAGATAGGCAATAAGTGTCATTTAGAAAGGAATTGATAGTAAAATAATAAAAAGAAGATCAGAATAATACTATATTTGCAAAAGTAAACACGTTCTACGTGATTGTTGACTGTAGTTGTGCTGGTCGTAATCGCATTGATATAGATATACTATGTTGGTGCCTGACTTTCAAGGCACCAGTCAAGTATGGACGTTGTTGCAGTCGACTAGATGTCACTTATCGGTTCTATCCATTGATGATTTTCGTATTAAAAATATGGTTATTTAAAGATTTATTTATTGCTAATGTATTTTTAAAAATGCATTTTTTGTTAAGTAAGTTCATTCTATCAACTCCAAATTATCGTCCATATATATTTTCTAAACCAGCGCTCCGCTATCTAGAGACCTACATCAATCGATGCATTTTACAGCCAAGTCTTCTCAATCCAGCATTAACTGTTCAAATAATTCAACAACAACATTTATAATCCACACAATAACTCTACATGTAGTATTTTAAAAAACAATCAACTGCTGCATATACACTCTGCACCATGCACATAGTGATAACGGTTGTACCCCGCTATCAGCAACTGATAAGCTGACCCAAAAAAAAAAAAAAAAAACATCACCAATCCACCAAACTTTTCCATACACTCTTTTCTACGCTCAAACGACACAAAATAAAACAACAAACATGCCTCATTCCCCCTCAAGCTCCACACACTCCACACACTCCACCCAAACCCGCATCGACGCCGCACGCTCCATCGCCTCATCGCCAACAACGACAATGACATCAACACACAGCGGTCCGGACGACGACCAGACTCAAAGCAACGAGAATTCACTCGACGACATCTTCGGCTCATCGCCAGCTAGCAATAGCCACTTCCCTCCCACCACCACCAACCACAACAACAACAACACCACCACGCGCGAAGAGTCGCAGTCGCACGAACCCTCCGATCTCCCCGCCCTGCGCCGTCAGCACGTTACCGCCGGCTACCGCGACGGAATCGCCGCGTCCAAGGCCGAGCACGTGCAGGAAGGGTTTGATGGCGGGTATCCCGTCGGCACGCAGTTTGGGCTGAGGGTTGGTACGATATTGGGTATACTCGAGGGGGTGATTAAAGGGTTGCAGGGGCGAGATGGGGCGGGGCCGGTTAAGAAGCGAGCTGGAACTATCAAAAAGGAGGGAAGGGACGAGACGGAGGAGGAGAAAGTGGTGAGGAATGAGAGGATTGATAGGGTCAAGAAGCTGTACACAGCAGCGGTCAAGGAGTTAGATGTTGAAGCGCTTTTTGGTGGGCTCAAGGCCGATGAGGAGGAGGCACAGGGACAAAAGCCAGAGATCCGAATGAAAGCGCAAGCCGAGCCTGTGCTGGCCAAGTGGGAGAGGCTCGTGGGTGTGACGGCGTGGGAGGAGAGCATGGAGGCGGTCGAAAGCATGGAGGATGCAGACGAGAAAACGGGCTGAACTGGTTGAACTGGTTGAACGGGTTGAACGGGTCGAAACGTGGTCCACGCGAAAACGCGTACACAGCGTGCCAAATTTTTCGGTGGATGAGATTTGCATCACCATGGACATCAATACAGACCAGTGCACAGCGTCGAGACTGCTGAATACGGACAGTCGACTTATCCGGTCGTTGCACTGTGTCAGTCTGAAGATATCAGACGCCAATGAAACATCTCTGAATGTTTCACGAATTGGAAAACCAATGGATTCCTCACATTCAAAATGAAGCTATTCATTAAAAGTCGGCTTGCATGTCCATGAGCCGGTGGTCGATTTAGAATATCGTGCATGGCTGGAGGAACATTGGCGTGGCCATGTGTCGGTATCAGCACGCAGCTAGATTTATCAAGTACGATGGATCAAAGTACATATTCACTCCAGTCTATGATATGAGAAATATCAAAGTACATGTGAAGTTTGGTGCTATAATACTATTACTTGTGGTAAATAAATGATATCAATTGATACTCCTTGCAAAGACCACACCAATCAACCAACAAAAACTCCTCGAAAAAAAAAAAAAAATAAAAATAATAAAAAACAAAAACCTTCCAGAACCAATTACCCAGCCCATACCCAAATCCCACCGTACCATACCATGCCCACATGCCCACATGCCCACATGCCCAACCAGCCCATCCATCCATCCATCCCTCCCGAGTATTCACCCAAACCAGAAATCACCCTCTCACCCGTTGCCCACGAGCCAATCCGTACGTACGCACTCAAACCAGAAACCAGAAACTAAACTCCGACATCGTCTCACTGTCCGTTCAACAACCCTCGTGCATTTTGTTGTTTCTGTTTATTTCCGAAAAACCTAAAACAATACTATTGATTACCCCGTCAATGCACGGCCTGGTGCCAATGCATGGGTTATGTACGGAGGAGATTATTATTGGATGGGGACTGGGTATTCGGAGGGAAAAAAAAAAAAAAAAAAACAGCCATTTTGGGCTATTTATTCTAGTTGACTAGGCTTGTGGAGCGATGGGCCCCTTGCACCGAGATTGTATGCATAATCCTGCGTAGGACCGTGGGCAGGTATCGTTTTTGAAACAAATAAACAAAAAAAGACAAAACAAGCGAGGAGAAAAGACAAAGAAAGCGAAGCTCCGAATGAAAAAAATTGACTACCTTACATGGATCTGGCTGTGTAGCCGTTTATTCTGGATCATTATTCAATTGTTAATTTCAAATGTCAATTGATTGTCAAATTCATCTAATGATACATGCACAACAGCCAAAAAAACCACTGTTGAAGATATTTTATTTTGACTCAAGAAGTTCAGAAGCTTCTTGTTGAATGATTCCCACCTAGCTAGCAACCAAAATCAAAACCAAAACCAAACCAGACGCCACTAGACGTCTTCCTTGCCCGCGCTTTTATCTCTTTTGTAAACCGGAACAAACGCCAGATGAAAAGTCGACTAGAGGGGATAGTACAGAGGGAGATGAGCCATCTTCCCATGAGGTAGGACAACAAAAAAACTCTAGTGTTGGATAGTGGGTGACAGATAACAAGAGATGAAGAAACATAAGTAAGGTAATACTCGGCCAAAGAGTGAATGTCCGACGTGTCGGAACCAGTAAACAAAACATAAAGAGTGTATTAGTACGTTAGTGCATAATCCATCAACGTGCATAGGAAAAGTCATTGTCATGACCATGGGACCGTTATCGTGATAATAAGCAAAACAGAGCATAAGCGCAATGAGACATGAAACGTCGGCTCGTCGATGCAAAAACAAACGCAGGATATTATTAGTTGGAACAGTTGAGTGAACGGAGAGACCCCCACATCCGCTTGAAGACATTCGTGCGGTAGAGCGATGAGGTCTCGGTATTATTAGATGAAGGTTGGCGACAGTAGTATTGGTGCATGGTTTCCGCCTTGGTGAATGGAAGAAACTCATCGGTAGCGTTGGACCGCTGGCGACGTCGGCTTTGGGCCTGAATGGCAGCTGCAGTCGTCGACGTGTCCATTTCAGTGACCGTCTTTTCAGTACTCTGTCGTGATAAAGGCGGCGCCAGCGATGTAGTCGACGGCGCAACCAACCGCAGAGTCTGCTTGAGTAGTGGTGGGGGTAGGACATCGGTGACGGAGGTGACACTGGCCGCGGCGCGCTCGTCTAGATAGAGCGGTAAATGAGGCAGCTCTGGAGCTTGCGCAGGCGCAGGGACCTCCGCGTCTAGCGAGTGACTGATGTCTGCGTGTAACTTGGCATCTGATTTGGCGATGCGTCGGAGCTGCACGCGGCTTCGGACCTTCCGAAGTGTATCGATAGGCCCACGCCGTGACTGGGATCGCCCATTAACAGACTCTGAATCCGAATCCGACTCCCACACAGATTGTTCCCCGTAGGCGACCGACGTCGACGTCGACGGCCGGCCGATGGCAGATGCATTAGTTGCCTGTCGAGTGATAGGAGGGGATGGATTCGGAACCGGACTGGGACAATCGTGGGCGGGAATGAAAAGAGCATGATCAAAGGGTGATGTGTGGGGCTCCATAGTGACTGGGTTCATTAGGCTCGGCGGCGAAATCTGCGACGTGTCGATCTGTGATCTGGAGCCGGAGCTGTGGGTTTTCCTAGGAGGCACGGGGCCGGTGTTCTTCAAAATGGGTGGAAGACTGGGGAGAGGCTTGGAGCGAAGGGAAGATGCAGCAGACGCGGCAGGGTCCTTGTGGACCATGACGAGCGTTTCAGATGATGGAGTCTTTGCTTTTGAAATGGCTGCACGCTCGGCCGGGGTGGATGGCCGCGTGCACGCTCTCGATTGGGTATCAGGAGTAGCTGCTGGAAGATAGAATCGAGCACCACCGCGAGACCTGTCTCGGCCGGCTCTTTCGCTGTGAAAGGCCAGTTGCTGGGTGGCTTTTCTGACCTCGTTAGGGCAGTTGGACGCAGAGCAGGTGGATGAAAACGAGCTGCTTGGGGTGAGGTCGGGTGTCACCCCAGAAGCATCAGTTTCAATTGAACTGCAGGAGCTTTGGCTATGATGGTTGTAAGTCCTGTGGAAATCAGGCGTTGCTGGGCAGTCAGATCGCAAAGAGGCTGTGTCGTAATGAGCGGCCAAAACCTGGGTGGGATGATAGTATTGGTTTGATAGCTTTTGTTTGTCTTCGGTCACATAAGACATGAAATACTCGTTCTCCAGATCCTCTAGTTCGACATCCGAGTCGTCAATGGTACGAGTGTCCCACTGCTTCGACGCGTCCAATGCCTGCTCCAGATAAAACGGATCGAGATGAGAATCGTCCGCAATAGCGACGGTTGTGGATGACCCAAACGGGTCGATGTCGTGATGCAAGCCCTTCAAAGCATAACCCGTCAATTGGTTCCCAGGGAGTTGGAGGCGGTAGGGAACCTCAGCACACTCGCCAGCCATGGGCTAGGTAGTCGAGATGGTAGATGCGATGGGAATAGCAACAAGCGGACACATTCGTCGAGCACCAGTTGGCGCGTGGGAAGTGAAGAGACGGGTGGATAGACGGAAGACGAGGTGAGAGGTGAGAGAGATGATGGGGATAGATTCCAAGGGCGACGATGATCTGTTTATACACTCCACAGGGAGCACAACAGTAAAACAAAAAGTCCAGCCATTCTAGAGGTGGCTGACGCCCTCCATCTGCATGCCGATGCTAAAGTGTGTAAACATACATCAATTCGCGTCGCCGCACGGACGCGAGCGACCTATCATACCTTGCATACGGGCTGCACAGGGATGGGGGTCCGGCAAGGTGGACACCCTGCACGGATGGGCTCAAGCTCTATTTTAATCAAGGACCTGGAGCAAGGAGGCCTCGGGAACTGATGCGGACCGATCTTGTTGGAGGTCCCCGATGGCGAGTTCGGGGTGCACAAACAAGCTGCGCGCTTCTCCGGTGTTGAACATATCAATTCTGCAAGAGCAGGCAGACTGGATGCTGTGCGAACTGGCCGTCTTCGTACATACATACGTATGCACTGTCCGGATTACTCGGATACAATCGTTACGGCCTAGTTTGGGCGTCCTGATGTTAATGTTCAATGTTTGCAAGTGATATCTGCAAACAAAGAGACATACGAGGCGTACTGCTATGGACGAAGAGGATGATAGAACGGGAGCGTGGCGTGTATAGTGGCATAGCCTGGCCACTCGAGTATAAGCACCGAGATGACCAGTTCGCAAAGGCGTAGTGTAAGGTTCACTGGATAGGTACATAGTCAGTGGATCCGGACAGGCCCACTGATACCGACACTATGACTGCCGGGGGACGAAAGCCGGATCTCCGTTAGGAACAGCCCTAAACCCAATTGCCGTAGCTGCGTCTGCACTGCACAAAGCAGTTGTATGGCGAGGAATGAGTACCAAGCTGGTGGGAGCAATCATTGCCGCAGCTGCTCGATCGAAGTTGCATCCGCGCTCGGCCAACTGCGGTTGCTATGCAAGCAGGTAGGATCCCCGCATTCCAGAGCCTGTATAGTTGTGCAACTGTGTAAACAGATCGGCCAGATCTTCTGCGTAGGCTTATTAGCTACACCATCGAGATGTCTCTTCTGCCTCTGCTTTTCCTCAGCGCGGCTGGGATGTTTCGAGACCTTCCACACGATGCAGGCTGGACGCAAAGAATCAGACTCGAGGCTTGACGCGCGACAGGGGCCCTGGTGCTCCCGTTGGACCGGATGGCCTTCCGCTGGCTAGCACGCATCGATTGATGCATCAATTATTACGAGCACGGAGACAGCGGAAAAGAGAGAAGCGCCAGGTCAAGGCTCAAGATTGAATACATCGGCCAGCTTAGTTAATTAGGTCCGTGGCGACTCTGGCGAGAGCGATGCCTGGGGACTAGACTCGAGCTAGAGGGCATTATCTCGAGCCGTCCTCGCTGTCAGCCATTAAGAATCGATTCCATGGACGAGAGAACCAGCGAGCCGGGTTCTCGAGCGAGAGGTCGAGGCACGGCGGCCGACGAATAAGCGAGGCCGACACAGCATTTTCTCTGAAGCTTGGGACGCATCAGGACGGCAGGGATAGGAGAGGCTCCAGCGAATCTGACAGGTCGAGAGAGAGAGAGAGAGTCTAAAGAAAGAGAGTGCAATTAGCGGCAGTCACGATCGCCCCAGTGGTGGGGAAGGCGCGCGCCGGCTCCGATTTGGCTCGTCCCGGCCGCGCGCTCAAGCCGCAAGTCTAGAACTCCCAAAGATATGACAAGCGACAATTCACTTGTCGCTTTTTGGTCTTTAGTTGTGAGCTCGCTTTGCGGCGCTGTCGAGGCTCGTTACGACGCAGATACACACGTCATGGCAAGATGGCTACCAGTCACTATCACTACGACCACTACTCGTACACCCACCGTTACGCCTTTGAAACTTCTCTCTTGCAGCCTATCTAATTAGGATTCCAGTACACGGGGTCGCATTCGAGCCTAGCCCGGGGAAATGCACACAATATCGTCTTGCAGGCTGCCTTTGTTGGCGGGAACCAATACAGTGCACACTATCAGAGCCAAGGCCGCTGGGGCACGCAAGGACTGTGGATATCGAGGCTGAGACAATGAGGGCTGGAGTCTAAAAAGTGGGAGACAACAAAAACAAAAGAGGCGTTCGAATTAAGGAAATCTCCGACCGGGATCGTTCTTTTGGGAGTCCCATCGACAAGGAGTGTTTAAGATCCCCTTTCCCCTGCGTTTCGACGGTGGTTCAGCAGAGGACTTGCCCAGGGCTGCCCTTGCTTGTGTTGAGCGAACAGGCTCTGTCTCGTATATCCCTTTGAGGCATTTCGAAGCTGCTGCCGTAGCAACACAGCTGCTGTCTCATTTGGTGTTTGATTATTGCTGCGAGGGCAAAGTGATGTATTACGATGGCGCATGAGAACAGGGACACCTCGATAGATTGTGTCCCGATTTGCATGGAGGTCTTGAAATTGAGATCATTGCCACTACATATAATATTGCCGTACGACTTCAATGGATCTTCAGGGATTACAGGACTGCAAGGACCTGCCTTGTTCTGGTTCAGCAGCCTATACCCAGATTGATTAATGGAGTTGCAATGTCTGGGCTGGTAAAGCAACCTCAAAGCGTCGATTATACACCACTCCCCCTAGGTCTCCTTGTAGCGGCTACCCTCCGGTACGGAATAGACCACCAGTTCTATCTTCATGCATTCGAATATGCTTGTTAGTATGGTCCCTATGTAATCCTGGATCTCACCCGATCTAAACCTCAGGCTGCACTAGCAGGGGTATAGCGGCCGAGAATGACTGCCAACGCATCAATCTTAGTAGTTGTCGTCATTTCGCGAGAAAACACAGTGTGCTTTATGGCAAGAAATCCCGATTATGATAATAATATCTAATTCCGTCAGCGCGGGGTTGTGCCCTAAACTATCAGGCATCACCGTCACCCGTGGATACAAAGCACCAGTTCTGTGATGTCTCCGCGTCGGCGCTATGGATTGATATTGTCGGTTGTTCGTTTGTTCCAGTCGGTCTTTGGATGATTGTCTTGTCGTCGCATTCAAGGCAGCAATCAAGGCCTGACAGGTCAGCAAGATAGGAAATTGTCGCCACGGGTGGCTGAGCGCAGGCGATGGTAAATTGACAGCGCATCGTGTCCGCAGCGGATGACCGTTTATTATTCAATTATTGTAGTAGCGAAGAGTAGTGTAAAGACGATCAGCGGCAGACTGTTCTGTTAGGGCCGCCCCGGGAAGGCGCGCGGCGGTCAGGCCTGCCCTTGCCCTACTTGGCGGCTTCTGGCAATCGCCTCGCCTTGCTCCGGACTGCGCTCTCTCTTTTGCTCTTCTCTTCACGACCGCAACAATGGATAGGTTAGCGACTCTGTGAAAGTCCTTGATTCTCGAATCAATAATTCCACTCGCTTCCATCGGAGCTGGTGCACGCCCCGGCGTGGCCCCTCGCTCGCACGAGCAGCTCCCGCCAGCTCCCAGCCATCCCAATTAATTGAAGCCAGTCGATGTCGCAGACGCCGCCCATTCGACCAGCCACATTAAATGTTGTCCAACTGGTCGCTGGCCAACTGCCCCCGTGTTCCCTTTTTTTTCTTCGGCGCCAGACATTCTCCAGATCTTCCTCGTGAGATTTTTGGAAATAGTTGTGTCTTCTACCACTTTTCCGCACTTTCCTCCCCCATCCGCTCGACGTCAAGCGCCCATCGCAAACGCCATTGAGAGCCAGCTGTTGCGCTGCCGAGTGCTTCGACGCTCCAAACCTCATTTCTAGTCCTTTCTCGTCGCATTGTTTACCAATTTTTTCCATTCGACTGCCTTGACCTCCGCCGTGCCTCCTTCCACCAGCGGAGTGCTTGACGATACCCACGAGATTTACGACCCGTCCACGATAACGAACCCTCCGCGGCACCGCCAGCAGCAGCCTGCTCTTCAACCGCCCTCCTCGTCTAGCCACCCTCGCCCGTCTAGTGCGTCTGGTAGTCTTCGTCACCTGCGACGAGTCTCTCCTCGACTGGACATCTCTAACCCTCAAGCGCCTGCTCACCGCCGAACCACATCGGTCGAGACACCGCGCCCTCATCATATTCGAGGACACAGCCGACCGATTCCTGCTCGAGCAGCTGGCCGCAGTTTTGCTGAAATAGCCCCAGCTCTCTCTGAAGCAGAAACAGAAGCCGGCGCATCCACCTCTCAGGACTCGGTCCAGCAATTGGGAGACTCGTACTGGCCATCTCGCTCGACTCGAGTTTCCCCGCGCACAGGCTCTGCTATTCTTTGGGCGTTGGAAGAAGCCATTCGCAAGCCATTTCCGTTTTCTCCATATCTAGAAGAACTCAACGCTTCCATGTCCGAACTGATTAGCCCTGCGGCGCCAGTGGCAGCTGGAAGCAACATCCGCCCTCAGAATGGAGGCTCTCGCCCATCACAAGGGCCGCGGCCTGTTCACACCCAGGTGCCAGCTGGCGTGCGTACTCCGACTGATATTATGAGAGACCGTCGAGATCGCGAGGCTAGAAAGAAGGCGGAGAAGGAAGCCCGTGAACGCGAACAACAAGAAGCAGAATTGCTACGACAACAGCAACAGCAAGAGCAAGAACGGCAGCAGCAAACTCAAAGGCCGCCGTACCCTGCTGCTACTGCTGCTGGCGCTGCCCCGGCCACCCAGGCTGCACGCCAACCAACATCAGAACAACCTCAAAGTCGCCTGCCTGCGTCTGGAAATGGGAACTTGAGACCAGCACAACCCCAACAACAGCCCGCTCCAGCCACCGCACCGCAACCCGCCCAGAATCCACCTCAGGCTCCGCAATCCCAGGAACAGCCACGCCGAGCAACATTCCCCCACGCCTTTGAGCGATGGGAAACGCTGTCGTCGCATTGGGAAGGGCTGACTGGGTATTGGATCCGCAAACTCGAACAGAACAACACCGAGCTCAGCGAGGACCCCCTTAACCAACAAATGGCCCGCCAAATCAACGATTTATCTGCTGCAGGCGCAAACCTGTTCCATGCAGTAGTGGAGCTGCAGCGTCTCCGGGCATCGTCAGAGCGTAAATTCCAGCGATGGTTTTTCGACACTCGCTCAGAGCAAGAAAAGTCCCGCGAGGTTCAGGCTGATCTTGAACGCCAACTGCAGGTTTTGAAACTGGAACGGTCTGACGCTGGAGAATTACGCCAAAAAGCCGAAAGCGAGCGCAAAAAGGCCGAGGAAATGGTGCGAGAAATGCGGCGCGAACTTCAAATTTCAAAGGAGGAGGCCAGACGAGCTTGGGAAGAACTCGGCCGTAGGGAACAGGAAGAACGAGACCGTACGACCTCACTCCGCAACGGCGAGCCTACGCATGTCGGGGGCGTTCAGGTCGTGCCTATGATCACTGGAGGGCCCAGCCGACAAAATAGCAGCGCCAACAGACCGCAAACTCGCGAAGGTCCTTATCCTGGCGGTCCAACTGCTGCGGCGATGGGCGGACAGCCACTAGGCCAGACACCGTATGTGGAGGACGAGCTAGAGAAAGACCCCTTTGTTGAAACTACTCCACGAGCCTCTGGATACCCTGCAGGCGCGGCCCCTTTTACTGGCGGCACTCCCAAGTCTCAGCCTCCAGCGACATCGGCAGCGCACGCAGACCCCCCGGGACATTTTTACCAGCATGGGGGCACACAGCTACACGGGGAAGCAGAGGCTGATGACCGCTCGTATGTGGCTAGCACCGAAGGCAGTGAGCTCGAACCCGAGTATGCAGCCCACGCCGCGGATTATCACGACGGGGTTCAGAGGGAAGAATATGCCGGCAGTGACGAATACGACGACGACAGTCAACAAGAATACGATCCCACATATCCTCCTACCTCTGGCGGTCCTGCTCCTGCGCAGCACTCATACGGCCCAGGCAACGTCGATTACAGTGGTTCCGGCTGGGGTGGATGGGACTCGATCACGCCTCGACATCGCCATCCCACGCGTCTGAGTGACGTACTGGAGGAAGACGAGCGGAGCCGAACCAGCCCGAGTCGCGCCAGCCAGGCCAGCCGTGGTCTGCACTAGTTGTTCATACATACCTTGATACATCTTCTTGGACATGGAGTTTTATATCCGGTGTTAGATGCTTTTCGGAGCGATGCTTTTCGGAGCGTTTCTTCTTTTTTTGTCACTAAATAAACTTTCCACTTTTCTTTTTATTTGTTACTTTTCACGGTTATTCTTATTTTTATTTTTATTTTCCGTTTCTTGTTTTTACTTTATTTTTCTTTTCTTTACAATTCGCATGTGCGTGTGAGTGCCTTTTGGCGAGAACTGCATCTGACAGCATCGAGTGTACTTGTTGCGAGGGGCTGTTTGCTCTTAGCGGTGCATATATGCATATACACTAATAACGTTGACTGAATGAATACTTAAAACTTCATATTATTCGTTGTTTGTAGTAATCGCTCTCATTCGTAGTGTATGTACGACGACGTAGTTGTAGATCTGCGACTAATCCCGAAAAGTCTAGAGCCGCCGAGCTTACTCCCCCGAGAGCTCCGCAAACTTCTCTGTCCATCACCACCACATCACCAC
This sequence comes from Talaromyces sp. P118-02, assembly GCA_037040535.1. NCBI lineage: Eukaryota > Fungi > Ascomycota > Eurotiomycetes > Eurotiales > Trichocomaceae > Talaromyces > Talaromyces sp. P118-02. Next base: position 80,200 of record JAXQGY010000022.1, read on the forward strand.
TTGAACAGCACTTTACTACAGCCAGTCTATCAACACAATGGCTTCATCCGTCTCGTCAATGGCGCAGCAGTGCATGGCCGCCGCGTCGCGGACATGTTTCCGACGACAGATAATACCTTGTCCGCTACGGACACCACTGCCATCAGCAACAAGACAGTTCACAACAACAACAACAACACCTCTCTCCCAACGACCTTTCCCATCCCAAATCCGAACACCAACACAAACAAACCCATTTAGCACATCCTCTGCTCGGCATGCCACCAAACCAACAATCGGTCAACTCAAATCCCGCCAACGCAATGGGCCCTTTTCATGGAAAGCCGCGTTCCTCTTCGTCGCGACGGGCGCGGCCATGATCATCTACTTTCGCGTCGAAAAAGCACGTCTTGAACGGAAACGAGTCACGGAGATGAGCAAGGGTGTGGGGAGGCCCAAGGTTGGCGGGCCGTTTGTGTTGAAGGATTTGGAGGGTAAAGAGTTTACGGCGGAGGATTTGAAGGGGAAAT